>DWRB01000051.1:0-26764 GCA_018250355.1 Bolla brennus | reverse complement strand
TCTGTTCTAAATTTTCTCAATATATTTGTCTTATTTTTAAATTATAATATAAGTAATTCTTTTTATTATTATATATTTGTTCTTTCCTGTTGCAGAACCCTTATAATAAGGGTTCTCTTTTTTGTATTATAAATTAACAAAAAGAAAGATAAGATCGGAGAGTAGGATCTTATCTTTTCACAAGGAGAAATATATTGTAAACTATCTTATTATTTATAATATTATATTTTTTGTTGATTTTCTATATAAGAATCATATATAGCAAATATATCTATATTGAGAAATTTATTACAAAACAAACTATAAATGATGAGAAGGTCGAAAGTAAACTTTTAGCCATTAGTTTACATTCAAACTACCGAAAACATTGACTTTACCCCAATCCGCCTAATATCCTCAAAATCAACAAGAAAAGTATACATTCAAAATATTGTAAATAAGGCGTACCGCCAAATATAAAACATATCCATAGGGAAGCGTGTAGCACCTTGCTATAATAATGTTGGAGTTGTTTCCTAATTATTGATGAAGGAGCTTAGACATGGAAAAGATTAATAGACTATTAAGTGATTTTGCTAAGGTTAATGAATATGATGGCGTAGGTAATGATTATAGACTATATCTTTTATCAGAAAATACAAAAGAAGATATATGTGAGCTTATAAAAAATTATATAAAAGCTACTAGTGACGACACAATAGAACTTATACAGTTGAATGAATGGCAGCAGGATTTCCTTTCTTGTGAATTTCCTGAAGATGAAGAGTATTGGTTCGGAACAATACCCAGTGGATATGATTTGAAAGGATTAACACCGAAGGAGTTTATAATAGAACAGTTATTGAATACATTTGAACATGGGATTGGAGCAGTTTATTCGGTAAAATTAGATATAGGAGCCTATTATGCTTGTAGTTATGAAGAATATGTCTTCGTAACCAATAAGGGGATTTATTATCTTTCTATGCAAGTACATGATTAAAAAGAAAATGTGTACAGTTGGGGTCTTGCCACATGCCCATCAACTTAAGGGGGAAATAAACGAACCTTCATTCAGCCAGGTTAAAACATTCTTAAAATCTTCTACTTTAATAATTATTAATTCTTAATAACCTACATTCTAGCTCTATATTTACCTTTAACAGTGCAATTTTTTTGTTTGGGGGATACTTCAAAATGTTAAGTTGATGGGCATGTATGGTGATCCCTATTTGGTGATAACCGGCTTACTTCTGCATTGGTGGACCGTTTGGTCCATCATGCTTATATCATTGCATTCACAGGTGAAAATTATCGTTTGCGAAATGCTTTATCTTCTGGAAATACCAAAATTAACATTTAAAAAAATAGCTGCGCGCCTCTAGAATTTTTTCTGCATTTTTCAGGGATTGTTGCTTGCACGCCTCAGATTAAAAATTTAAAATAAAGAATAATTAACATAGCGGGAGGGGAAATACGTGATTACACTAAAGCCTATGGCCGAAGAGGAGTTTCAGCGTTATTATGAGAATGAGATTGAAGATTATGCGAAAGAGAAGGTTGCTGCTGGAAATTGGAGTGAAGATGAAGCTGTTAACTTGTCCAAAATAGAATTTGATCAGCTGTTACCAAAAGGTGAAAAAACGGAGTACAATTATTTATACTCTATCTTTCATGATCAAAATCTAGTTGGAATGATTTGGATTGCGCAAAAATCGCCTACAAGTAATGAGGAAGGTTTTATTTATGACTTTATTATTTTTGAGCAATATCAAGGGTTAGGATATGGTAAAAAGGCAATGAAAGAAATTGAAGTGATTGCTAAAGAATTAGGAATGAAAAAAATTGGACTTCATGTTTTTGGTCATAAAAAAGTTGCTCGTGGATTATATGAAAAGTTAGGCTATGAAATTACAAATATAGATATGATGAAATCCATTTAAGAAAGCTATTTATAAGTATTAAAAGGGGACCTATGCTCATATCATTGCATTCACAGGTGAAAGTTATCATTTGCGAAATGCTTTATCTTCTGGAAATACCAAAATTAACATTTAAAAAAATAGCTGCGCGCCTCTGGAATTTTTTCTGCATTTTTCAGGGATTGTTGCTTGCACAAAACAGCGGTACCCGATCACTATCAAGCTAAGATAAATTTTTATCCATATGATGGGTGTTTTTATCAAATGGAAAAAAAGTAAGAGTAGAAATGATGAGGAACCAGGATTATCCTACCATTATGCTAGAAATATATATGTTATATTTTCTTTTCCACTACCTTTGCACCAAAACCAAAAAATACGCTATTCTTTCTGTAGAATCATAGGAAAGGATGGCGTTTTTGTATGTATCTATCAATTTCTGACGAATTACAATTATTTGCTGAAGAATTATATGAACATCTTACCCCTTCATTTTTGGAAAATCTCGCTAGAGAGCTAGGTTTTGTAAAACGAAAACGTAAATTTTCAGGTTATGATTTAGCTACTATATGTGTCTGGATTAGTCAACGAGTAGCGAGTGATTCATTAGTCCGATTGTGTAGTCAGCTACATGCATCAACAGGAACTCTTATGAGTCCTGAAGGACTAAATAAGCGCTTTAATAAAAAGGCAGTGTTCTTTTTGAAACATATTTTCTCCACATTATTAAAAAATAAAGTTTGTGGAAAGTCAGCAATTCCAAGTGCTTCACTTACCTATTTTCAGCGAATTCGTATTTTAGATGCAACCATTTTTCACGTACCAAAACACTTGGCCAATGTATATCCTGGATCAGGTGGTTGTGCACAAACAGCGGGTATAAAAATCCAGTTAGAATATGATTTACATATTGGTCAGTTTTTAAATTTCCAAGTGGAACCAGGGAAAAATAATGATAAAACCTTTGGAACAGAGTGTTTATCAACATTACGCCCTGGTGACCTATGTATTCGGGATTTAGGCTATTATTCACTGGATGATTTAGATCAAATGGATCAACGTGGTGTGTACTATATATCGCGACTCAAATTAAACAATAGGGTATATGTCAAAAATGAATTTCCTGAATACTTTCGAAACGGAACAATAAAAAAACAATCTCAGTACATCAAAGTTGATTTAGAGCACATCATGGATACCTTAAAACCAGGACAGTCCTATGAAATAAAAGAAGCTTATATTGGAAAGGATAAAAAACTATTTACTCGGGTGATTATGTATCGATTAACAGAAAAACAACTTCGTGAGCGTATGAAAAAACAAGTGTACACAGAAAGTAAAAAAGGGATTACATATTCGGAAAAAAGCAAACGATTAGCTGGCATGAACCTATATGTTACCAATACACCTTGGGAGATTGCTCCGCTGGCAAATTGAAATCATTTTTAAAACTTGGAAATCCTTATTTCAAATTCATCATTGGCAACATATTAAACAAGAGCGATTAGAATGCCATGTTTATGGAAAACTCATTGCCATTTTTCTATGTTCTTCTACTATGTTTAAGATGCGACAATTAATTTTACAAAAGAAGAAACAAGAATTAAGTGAATATAAAGCAATTGGAATGATTCAAGATCACTTATCGAGTTTGTATCAAGCCATACAACAAAACATCCAAGAAATAACAAAGATCCTAATCAGCCTGTTCCACCTCCTACAGAAGAACGGAAGAAAATCTCATCGATATGAGAAGAAGACTGTTTTTGATATTATGGTTGTTGTTTATGAGTATAATGGGTTGAAAAAACAAAAGAAAGTTGCATAATTTAAAAAAGGAAACCCGTTAGGGTTTATTTGGTATGCATATTATTAAGAGTATGCTTCTATTTTAGGAATGCTTTACCTCCACAAAATGAAAGTACACTTTGTTTTCATTTTTAAGTTGATGGGCATGTATGGTGACCCCTATTACCTAATACTTAAAACTACTTCCTATATCGATAATTATGTAAATAAGCTATCCATATGGACAGCTTATTGTATGTTTTTGCTTAGCGTGTTTTTTTCCGAAATGCTGGTGGTACCCAAAATTACAAAACCCAATACTCCATTTAAGAATCGTAGGATATTCTAACTTTTTGTTGAATAGGTAAGATTAGAGAGGCGGGATAAGAAAATGTTTGATTTAACTCAAGAACAATATGAATTGTTTATTAAAGTACACGAACGACATATGAAGGCGTTTGGTACTGATAATCAGAAGAAATATACATTAAACAATGTAGAACACGTCATTTGGGATGAAAACGAGAATTGTTTGAAAGTGTACTATGCAGATGAATGGTGGCACTACACAAGGGAATTGGAATGGTATTAGAGCATCTATAACAGATGCTTTTTTATATGTTAAAGGTAGCAGCAATAAAAAGGAAGGTTTACTAAATTGAGGAGCTTTCCTTTTTATTACTGTGCTCTAGAGCCTTTTTTAAGCATTCGGTTAATACGTTTATAGGAATTTTTTGTTTGCCTTCCATTTCATAATTACTAATTACAACCTCAATAATTCCTAAAAAAGCATGAGGAACATTTTTTACATGATTATTATTATAAGTCTGTTCTAATATCCTTTGAAATTCGTTAGAATAATTCATGTTTTGATTCTCCCTTATAGTAATAATAGTTTTTTTATTGCTGTGCATATCAACATTATTAACATAATGCTGATAATTCAAACTTTTAGTTTTTACTTTTCCAGGAGGAGTACCACCATAACACGACTTTCGTACGCTAAGGAATTTTAATTTAAAAAATTTGGTTTCACCGTACGGTAGGAAAGTTCTATAAACGATATTTTATCTTTTTATGGTACTTTGTTTTTAGTAATGAGTTTTGGAACTAATCTTCAACGATAGTGCATTCTAATTTAGTAAAAATAAATAAAGTTCCATAAACGCTCGTTTATGGAACAACTTTTTTTCGTTTTGGGGTATTTGCTTTTCTTAGCTTGATAGCGATGGGGTAGCACCAACAAAACGCGAATTCCGTACGCTAAGGAAAGGCAACATGAAAGAAGCCCAAATTCTAATGAGGAACTTGGGCTTCTTTTATGCTGTATAGGGAATCAGAAGGGCTATTTATTGTACTAAACAACTTATTTATTTCTTTATCTATAGGAGAGGTTTTCTAAGAATGCTCTGTAGAATAGTTGTCTCCTTTTCGAAGGATAGGAGAACCACCTATGTTATGAATGAACTTAGGTTTAACAAATATATCATCAATTCTTTTTAAAAAAAGGGATAAATGCAATGAAATCAACCACTCTATGATTAAAAGCTAAGTGTATTGGCAGTATTTTTTAATAACAACTCCTAGTGTCCATTCTGTATCAAAAACATTCCCGGTTTCTCTTGATAATAAGCATTTTTCACGAACTAAAATTTACAAATACTAGAAATAATGCTTTCTCACGAAATTATTATTGACGATAATTTTCATTTGAATTATAGTAGTAATACCTATTACAACTAATAAGGAGGGTAACATGGAACATTTAATAAATACATTCGAAGAAATTGGTTTTTCTAAAAATGAAGCAAAAGTTTATATGACGTTACTAAAGGAACCATCAATAAATGGGTATGAAATTAGTAAAAAAAGTGGTGTACCTCGTTCAATGGTTTATGCAGTTATCTCAAAATTAGTAACTAAAGGAGCAATCACAGAGTTGCGGACCGAACCGCCAACCTATATTCCATTGTCTGTTAAAAAGTTGATTATTAATCAAAAAAAGCAAACTGAGGAATCTCTTAGCTTTTTAGAAAATGAATTACAGACTATCGAAAAACCAGTAGAAGTCAATGTAATTAAGCATATCGAAGAACGTAAGCATATCATTCGTGCAATGCAAAAATTAATTGAGGAAGCAAATGAAGAAGTTTGGTTATCCGCATGGGAGGATGAGTTAGGAGAATTACGTCCTTCTGCTGAATTGCAGCGTGAAAAGGGAATCCAAATGTATTCATTGTTATTTACGGAACAAGAAACACCATCTTTCGGGAATGCCTTTTATCATCGTCTATATGCAGGTGCTTTTGAGGAACAGAGGATGGGACAAAGATTAACAATTGTTATTCAAGATAATCAAGAAGTTTTAATTGCAAGCTTTATTGATGGTCAAATTCCACTTGCTATTCAAACTACTGATCCAATGTTGGTTTTATTAGCTAAGGAGTATATTCGACACGATATGATGATGAAAGTTGTTGGAGATCATTTTGGTAAAGATCAGATTGACTCATTATGGCAAGGTAATGACTTATTGACTTATATTGTTCAAAATGTGAAGAAATGAGGTTAGTTTACTATGTATGTAGAAGTGTTTTTTCTTGGGCTACTAATTGCTTTATCACCAGGACCTGATTTTGTAATAGTTATGAAAAATAGCTTAGGTATCGGTAGGAAGCACGGTATAGCTACAGCGCTAGGTATTGCCAGCGCATTAATTATTCATGTAGCTTATACGGTTTTAGGATTTACTATCATATTAGAAAAATGGCCAGTTATTTTTAACTTCATTAAGCTTTTAGGTGCTATCTATTTATTATGGTTAGGTTGGAAAGGTATTCGTTCGAAAGCAGTTCCAGAAAGTTCTAATGAATTACATGTAGAACAAAGTCCAAAACGCTCTTTAGTTCAGGGATTCCGTGAAGGCTTTTTGTGCAATCTATTAAACCCAAAAGCTCCATTGTTCTTTTTAAGTGTATTTTCACAATTCATTGGACATAACACACCAAATTGGGTGCGTTGGATATATGGTGGTGAAATTATAATTGTAGTGGGCATTTGGTTTACTTTGTTAGCAATACTAATTTCAAATAATTACTTTAAAAAAATCTATCAAAACAATATGCATTGGTTTGATCGTGGATTAGGCATTGTCTTAATTATATTTGCATTTACTATTGGAATTACTGCATTTTCTATCTAAAAGGGGTTAAATAAAATGACAATATTACTATATGAAGAGAATAGTTATTTAAAAGAATGTGAAGTAGAAATCATGTCAATTAATGGAATATTTATTGTGTTAAATCAAACCATCTTTTATCCTGGTGCTGGTGGACAACCTTGGGATACTTCAGCAAGGAAATGTAATATATGAAGTATTAAAAGTAAAAAAAGTAGAAAATGAAATCATTCATGAACTTGATCGTCCACTACTTGATTCGCAACAAGGAGTTACACTACAAATCGATTGGGATTGGCGGTTTCAAAATATGCGTTATCATACATTATTACATGTGATTTCAGGGTATTTATATAAACATTACAGTGCCTTAGCTACTAGTAGTCAAATCGAAAAGGATCATGCAAGATTGGAGTTAGCATTTTCACCAAAAATCATAGAAGATATACCCTTTGAGGAACTAGAACACGCTTTAAAGAATTTACTAACGTTATCGCATGATGTTTACACGGGAACAATTGATAGAGAAGAAGCAGAGCAGAGAGATGGAGTCATTAAAACGGTTATCAACTTACTTCCATCATCGCTTAATAAAATTCGACTCGTTCAAATAAATAACAAAATCAAAGTGCAATCAACAGGTCATGAGCCACAGTTTATTAAAATTACATCGATATTAGAACAAAGTTTACAAATGAATACAATGGGAGTATTTGTTAATGAGGAATGGGCAAAAAAGAACTTCCAAATAAAAGGTTATGAATCTATAGAAATAATGGTAGATTCTCATAAGGATATTAATGAAATACAACATAAGGTTAACCAAGTTATGAAGAATGGAACTAATATAGAACTTATTAATAGTACAGATTTATTAAAGGAACAGCTAACATTGTTAAATCAAATGTTACTATTGATTCAGTTATTAGTTGATATTATTTTTGTAATTTCTGGTATTGGTTTAATGAATGCAATTTTAGCAAGTATATATGAACGTCGTGCTGAAATAAGTATGATTCGAGCTGTTGGTGCAATTCCCGGACAAATGAAAAAAATTATTTGGTTAGAAGGGACTTTTTTAGGATTAATAGCAAGCATTATGGCAGCGTTTGGTGGAATTGTATTTAGTTATATTGTGTTACCTAGTTTGGATTTAAAGATAGTAGATATTCCTTACCTACAAATATTATCTTTGGTCATAGTTAGTATATTATTGGGAACATGTGCAGGATTAATTGCTGCATATCAAATTAGAAAGTTTAAATTACATGATACATTAAAGGAATTATCATCTTAATTTAAACTTAACAGATTGAGTTTTAAATAACTTTAATAACCTCCTACCAAATCAACAGGTGGAGGTTATTGTCTTTTGGAGAACAAAATTAAACAACACTACTATTTCTGTACTACACACCAATAGCAAAAGGTATTGATAGATATAAAGGGAGTAGATGTTGTATATGTGTTAATTTATGAGAAAATATAGAAAGACCAGTATTAATGGTTAAAAATCAACGTTCAACTTTGCACCTACTATGTGTCCATTAACTTAAAAAATTAGTTGTTCCCGAAAACGATAAAAATGAATGTCGTTTTTATAAAAAACACAAATTTTTCGTTTAGAGGGTACTTTGGAAAATTAGCTTGATGGCAATGTGGTGCTACCCCTTTAAGAAAATACACCATTATCAACAAATATCTGTATCCTATAAAAATAAGAGTGATTGCTTTTATTGATGATAAAAGAAAATCACTCTCATCCTTTACAATTCTTAAAATATAATTAGTAAAGATATACTATATTTTACTTTCTAGATAGTTGGGATTTGAGTTATCACAAATTTGATCATTTGGATTTGCTGCAATAGAAATCTTTATTTTTTCTAATGCAGATTTAGCCATATTAATGCTCTCCTCAGGTGTCTTCGCTGTAGCGATCACAAAAGCCAATCTATCCCTTGACTTATTTGTAGGAACAATATTATCTCCTATTTCTTTAATGCAGCTTAGTTGAATTATATCCTTATCTAATGGATTTTCAATCTTAATATCTTTAATTAATCCGGAAGTATTAGAGTGTCTGTAATAGATTGTTGAATAGGCTTTAGGATTCCAGTAGTCTATTTCAATATCCTGAATAACGTCATTATTTAAAATACTATCAATCCACAAATCCAACATATCAATATCAAAAGAGCTTCTGACTAAATCTCGTATGCTATCTCCTCCTATTCTTACATGGGTTTCTACTAACTTAGCATAATTATCATTTAATATTATTTCAGTATGTGTAATTCCACTTTTAATTCCCAAATTATTTAGTACATTAAAAACAAAGGTTTCGATTTCTTTCTTTTCTGTATTAGATAACCTAGCAGGGACACAATGACCTATTTCAACAAAATTCTCAGTCTTAAATTTTTCAGTAATGGCTAATAATGTATGAGAACCTTTTTGGCTGAAAACTTCAACACTGTATTCTTTACCTTCCAAAAATTCTTCAGCTAAGAACTCGAAATCGTTAGGAAGTAAATTAATTATTTCTTTTGCTTCGTTTTCATTGTGAATTAAATGGATTGATTCACTGCCTCTACCACTTAAAGGTTTTAATATAAATGGTTTATTAATCTCAGAGTAAAATTGAGGGATTTCCTCTAGAGACTTGATATGTTTAAACTTAATTGATGAGGTACTTAGATTGTTTAACTTCGATCTCATTTTCACTTTATTATTGACAGTTTCTATTGTTTCTATGGTGTGATATTCGATTCCTAAATATTTTGCAATATATGCTGCTTTATCTTGATTGTCTTCGCTAAAATTTACTATTTTGTCAATCTTTCTAATTGAATTTAGAGTCTTTGCCCAAGTTAACCATTCATCCACCGATGCTTCATCATCAATTCCTATTTTTTTAAAGTATCCATTTCTATTCTTCATTCTATTAACATTAGTCATCCATGAAATAATATTACCCGAATTTATTAACTTAGTGTGTGCTTCCGTGAATCCCTCAATAATTAAAATATGCTGCTTTTTCATATATAACACCCCGTTTTTTGAATATTTTAATTAATTATAACATTAAACTTTTTGAAAATATCCTCTGATAATTTTTCATATAAATGAGGATTATTTCCTTTAAATATTAACGCAGCAAGTCTATGGTCATTTCCTAGACTATTAACTCTATCTCCAACTTTTTTAAACAAAATGATCTCCTGTAAGTCACCATACTCAACCATATTTACTTCATGATTTAATTCTTGTATTACACCTGATTTATTTGGAAATAGAAAATGGATACTGGAATAAGTATTATCCCAATTAACTAATTCCTTTTTTAATTTTTTTTCTTTTAGTGATTTTGCATACAGTTCGGCTGGGTCACATCCAAAGGTTTGATTTATTAATTTTCCAATTAGTCCGCCTGCCATTCTCACATGAGTTTCTACTAAATATATTCCATTTTCATTTATAATTAGTTCTGTATGTGAAAGACCTTCTTTAATATTTAATTTATCTAATAAAACCACTAAAAAATCTTTGATTTTTTCATTATCTTCTACTTCTAAATTATACGCGGGAATAATATGACCTTTTTCCGTACACTTTATTTTATCCTTAATCTTTTCTGTTACATTGATAATGTAATGGCTTGAATTGTAACTAAAAGCTTCTACACTATATTCTTTGCCTGTGATAAATTTCTCTAAATAAAACTCTCTAATTGGATTTGTACTAATAAAATTATTTAATTCCTCTTGATTATATATAATATAAACTTCTTTACCTGCTATACCATCAATTGGTTTTATGACTATAGGAAAACCATGTTCTAGAATAAATTCGTCAATTTCATTTAAATCATTTGTTTCTAAAAATGGTACTTTATTTAGTTCGGTACATGTTATAAAATCTCTCATTATTTTTTTATTGTATACTCTTTGTAGGGTTGTTTCGTCGTAATATTCTATATTTAGGGTTTTAGCAATTTTACTAGCTAGCATCTGATTTAGTTCATTAAAGGTTAGGATTTTATCAATTTTCTTTTTAGCATTAATCTCTTTTGCTGAACAAATCCAGTTCTCTTCTTTATTAGATTCGTTAACTAAGTATACATTATTATAAATATCTCTATTAATTTTGTGTTCTTTATTCTTAGCCTCCAGTAAAGTTAGTTCAAAACCTTCTTTTTTAAAGGGAATATGGGTATAATTAGCTCCGCCCAACATTAATATATGTTCCATAAAAGTTCCTCCTCAATATTATTTTGTTAATTCTTTATTAACAATTGACAATAATTGTTGACTAGTAATTTCAAAATGAAATGATGTATCAATAACATATGCATCTTGGGGGATTTGTAAATCTTTAAAATATTTATCTAACTTTTTTTCATCAACATAAAATAGCTTCTTATTTTTTCTTTCTTCTAAACGTTGAAGTAATGTGCATTTATCTGTTTTAAAATGAACAATGATTGGAACGTAATGATGTTCCCGTGCCATATTAACTAGTTGAGACTGATATAATTCTTTATCACTATTACTATCTGAAATAATGTTTACACCTTTTGTTAAAAAATAATCAAATAAAAAATACTGGATTGTAAAAATTCTATTAAGAGAATATCTTTTTGAGTTACCCATAGTTTTTATTTTTATATCATCCGAAGCGATTCTTACACAATTAAAGTGTTTTTCTATAAACTTGGAATGAGTACTCTTCCCGGAGCCGGGGACCCCGATCATTATTAAAAAAAAATTTTTTTTAATTGGTTTAGTATTGTGGTATTGGCTGATATAATCTTTTATGATTTGGTATGTTTTCATGAATCCTCCTAAATATTTCAATTTCGTCAATACTTGGAAAAACAAAATAGTATTTACTAAAGTCAATATTTTTTTTATAAATAGAAACTTTTTCTTTAAGTAATTGATTATTGAATATTACGGAAATTAAATAATAATATCTTTGTCTCATTAGTTGTGAAATAAAATCTATTAAGTCGTAGCTTTCTTGTATTGAAACAAAAGAACCACGAGTATATATTTTGGCTATAATATCTGAGAAACTTTGTAATTCCGGATATATTTCTAATATTTTTCCATGGTTCATATTTACATATGGATTTAAAAAACCTTTAAAGATTAACAAGAATTCTAAACAATATTTCGCACATTTTTTAGAAGAAGTTGTAAGATCACCTTTTTTCCCCATTAATAAAGGTTTGCTAATCCGGTGTAATTGAGAAGTAGCAATTTTTAAACTCTCGGAAATTAAATCCGAATAACTAATTTTAAAATCTGCTAAAACATCGCATCCGTATATAACTCGTTTTACTGTAGTTATTTCGTGAAGAAATAATGAATGGCGATTTTTATGTGGAAATAAATCAGAATTCAACATGTTATTTTTAATAGTTTCCATATCAATAACATTGAAATCTATTGATTTTTTTAGATTATTTTCAAGATAACTTTTTATGTTTTGAACAATTTCAATTGTATGGAAATCCACTCCGTTAATAAAAATATTCAAATCGATATCATTAAAATTAGGATCTCTTCTTGCAAAGCTTCCCATAGCATAAACAGAATTTATTTTATTATTTAAATGGTTATCTTTAGTAAATGTTCTAATTAAATTTCTAATTGTGTTTTCATAATTAAAAAACATATTATCGAATTGCATATGTAATTTTTCATCTCCAAAATTAGACTATTTTTTATTCTTATTAATTAATACAGATAATATTTTTTGTCTATTCAAATAATTAATACCATCTTTTGTTGTTAAGTTAGGACTTTTAATAGAAAGTGCATTATAATAGTCGTTTAATATTTTTAGTGTTCCTTTATTATTTTTCTTTAAAATTAGCTCAAAATAATCTTTTGACCACCAAGAAACTTGTTTTTTCCAAGCAAGGTTTAAAAAAATATATGATAGAAGAAGTTCCTTATTTTCTTGGATTTTTTCTCTTTCTAAATCAATATTAAATTCTCCTTTATTCTCTTTAATGTAAGGACTCAAAACTAAATCTATTTGTTTGTAATGATTAATGTTAAGTGCTCTTTCTAATGCGTACATTAAAACCATATGCCATGTTACATGATGGTTTCCAATTAAAATAATTTTCTCTGCTTTTAAATCACTCAACATAGTTAACCAACAAAAGTCAATGTCAATATAATACATATTTCCGGAGACATTTACTTGAACACCAGTATCTCTAGTTCTTGAAATTAAATATTCCATATTTTCTAATTTCTTTATATGCGCATAAATTTCCTTATTGTTATTTTCAGGATAAACAGGTGGTACACTAAGATTGTTGGGAAAAGTTAATTTTAATACAGGTTCTTCAGACCTTAACAGTTCGCTATTGCAATGCAAACAATATTTACTGCGCGATTTAACATTAAATAGTTTAGCATTCTGTTCAACAAAACTTCCTTCAACAAACTCAATTCTTTTGCATTTACAAATATAAACAATTTCCTTTTTCTCGACAAGAAAGCCATTATCTATTAACTTTTGAATTTTAGTGCTTATATTCTTGTGATCCTCATCATGCCAGATACCCGAAGGAGACATGCCATATTGTTCTATGGTTTTAACATAGTTTTCAGCAAATTGGTTTCTCTCTCTGAAAGAGTCCATAGTGTTTATAGGAAGAATAAATTTACATTTTAATATCTTTCCTAAAGCATCTGCTATTGCTGGAAGGACAATTAGACCTGTTTTTACTTTCATATCTCTTAAACCAATTGGAAATGTTGTAACAATAGTACTCATCATATCCTCCAAAGTGTAATTTTATTAAGCTATTAAACATAATTAAATTGCAAAGATATCATCTAATTCCTTCTTTAATTCCCCCGCTAATTTTTCACTTAATTTAAGATTCCCGATAATATTAATGTATTTATCATTATTTAAATTTTCTTTTTCAGCCTCGGTTGTTAATATCATTCCATCTTTACCTACAAATAAACTTATATTGTCTTTCTCTGGCGCTTCAATTAGAGGGTGAGATTTTTCTGGAATAATAATTGACCCATCTTCCATTATTATTTGACTAATTACCTTTTTTTTCATAAATTCAGCTCCTAATAATTATTGGAATATTTTAACGCTTTTCCTTATTTTCCTAATATACAACATTTTAACTAAAATTTCATGCAATTTTTTGGATTTTTTGACAATTTAGAATAATCTATATGGATTTTTTTTGAAATTTATGATAAAAATAATGGAGTAAGAGGCATAAAATTACAAATTTCAATAAGAGGTGAAATATTTGGAGAAGAAAATGATTGTATTAGATCTAGATGGGACCTTACTGAATGATAGTAAGATAGTTACAATTGAAACAAAAAATGTATTAAATATGCTCTCCAAAATGGGGCATAAAATTATTATTGCTACAGGGCGATCATTAAAATTGTGTGAGGATTATTATATTGATATCGGAATAAAGGATCCGATAATAAGCTTTAATGGTGGTTTGATATACTCTAATAATTCCATATGGGAAAATTTTCATAAGAATTTAGATTTAGAGGTTGCAAAAAATATAATAAATTTTTCCATGAAAAATGGCGCTTTTAATATTATTGCGGAAAGTATAAACAGTTTACATTTATCTTACCCAAATAAGGTTTTGGATAAGATGAAGAATCGACTAAGTAAATATTCGACTTCAGAGTTATATAAGAATTTAACATTCGCGCCTTCTTCGATGATTATTACTGCAGAAAAAAAGGTATTACAGAAAATTGCAGAATACATTGATAATAATTATCCTGATTCAGTCACATATAGAAGGTGGCGTGATTCATGGGAATTATTAGAGATTACAAAAATAGGTGTAAATAAGTTAGAAGCAATTAAAGAAATAGCTAACTATTATAGCATTTGTAAAGAGAATATTATAGCTTTTGGAGATGAGGATAATGATTTAGAAATGATAGAGTTTGCAGGAATAGGTGTCGCTATGGGAAATGCAAACAAAGCAATTAAAAGTATGGCAGATGTAATAATTGATACAAATAATAATAATGGAATTGCAAATTATTTGGTTCAAAAATTCAATCTTAAAGAGAATATTTTAATTTAATTTACAGGAGGAATTTTTTTATGCGATATATTGAAGAAAGAGAAGATATGTGTGTTGTTGTAAAAAAAATGTTTGATCGCTTTATGACTAATGCTGCAGGGGGAAATGTTTCTATTAAAGTAGATGAAAATCTATATTTAATGACTCCCACACTTATGTCTCAAAATAAATTTTGTGATTTAAAACCATGGGAGATTTTATTAGTAGATAACGAAGGCAAAATAATTGAGGGGGAAGGTGGATTAACCCGCGAATTTAGTATGCACTTAGCAACGTATGAAAAGTTGCCAAATGCTTCAGCCGTAATTCATGCTCATCCTAAAGAAGCCATGGTATTTGCGTCTTTAGGAATTCCTCTTCCTAGTTTATCGGAGGGTACAAAAAAACTGGGAACAATTATTACTCTTCCTTTTAAACCAGCCGCAACAAACGAATTAGCGGATCTTGTAAGGGGATATTTTAGCAATTATATAAATAAAAACAACCAAGATATCCCAGCTGCAGTTTTATTACGTGAACATGGAATATTGGTTGCAGATAAGTCATTAAGAAAGGCGTATGACCTGCTAGAAAGAATTGAATATAATGCATATGTAAATATCCAGGAAAACTTATTTAAAATAGGTGCAGCCCTAGGGGTTAAGGAATGGCAACAAGTTTAATATTCGAATTCCTGAAAATTAAGGGGTTGAGTGGATATTAATAATGGAACATTAGTTATAAATTCTAAGACTATCTCTCTTATTGGCACAATTGTATTCAATGTATCAATTAATCTATGGATAATTTCTCAATACGGTGGCACATCTGAGCTTGGAAAAGTATTAGCTGTATCTGGCTTTACTACAATTCTATTTAATTTAATAGGGGGATATATTGGAGATATTTGGAGTAAAGATAAAATTTTGAAATATGCTGACTTGTTATCGGGAATAATATGCATATTAAGTGTAGTACTATTTAAAAATGTAACATTGTTTACACTTACGACTATTATAGTTTTAATTAATATTAATAATTCCATAACTTCACCAATAGTAAGGGCTTTTATTCCTTATATAGTTGATAAAAATTCTATTGTTAAATATAATAGCAGGCTCTCATTGTTAAGAGAAATTGCTGGAATTGTTGTCCCTTTAATAACTACATATCTATTTAACTTAAAGTTATTAAATATAGATACAGTAATTTTAGTAAATGGATTAAGTTTTATAATATCCTTTTTACTAGTAAATATGATCAAAATGCCCAAAACAAATATAACTGTTAATAAAAAAAATATAGGGAATAGTAATTTCAAGAGAGTGTTTACATATTTATGGGCAGAAAACATTGTAACAATATTATTAATCCCATCTCTACTTTCAAATATTATTATTGCAGGTTTTAATTTAGCTTTACCAGCTTACTCTATTAAAGTGTTATCTCATAAAGAATACTATGGAGTTTTTCTTGGGGTTGAATCAGTAGGAGCATTAATTGGAATAATCTCTGCTAAATTTTATACTATTGATAATTCAATGTTTAAAGAAAGGATGGGTTTATTTCTAACTGGGTTATTTCTTTGGATACCATTTATACTTCAAAGTAAATTATTAATTTGTGTGGTATGTTTTTGTTTTAGTTTTTTTATAAGTAGATATAATATCGCTTTTCAAAGTTACGTACAAATAAATACTCCAAAAAATATATTAGGTAAAACCTTTTCTATAGTTTTTAGTATCGCTGGAATAGCAGCACCTTTAGGATCCTTAATATTTGGTTATATAGGGGATATAATTGTCAAAGAGATTTTTATCATAATTTCATTAGGGCTGATTTTTATTAATGGAATATGGATTTGGTATGTAAAACTTTATTTAAAAATGCCTAAAGTTACTAAAAACAGTACAAACTTTTAAATTATGTACCTAAATAACTTTATATATTAGTTATTTCTATATTTCTGATTTTGAATATTAAACATGTAAGGGGATAAGGTAACTATGAAGCATATTTTAGTTGTTGGAGGATTTATGTTAATTCCTCAAAAAATTAAAAACTATGATAATGTAAAAATGACTCTACTTATAGAAGCTAGTGAAGTTGAAAAGCAAGATTTATCTTGTTTTCATCGGATTGTTGGTGTTCCAAACGGATCTTTGGAAAACGAATGGATTAATATAGCGCAATATATTCATAAAATTGATCCCATAACATCAATTGGAGCTTACCATGAATTAGATCAGGAAAAAGCAAGTGAAATTGCAAAGAAAATTGGTGTGCAATTTCATGACCGGAAAACTATAGATTATACAAGAGATAAATTTCTTATGAGAAAATTGTTAAGACAAGCCGGTTTAGATCCTACTGAATCTATGCCGGTTGCAAATAAAAAGGATATACAAAAATTTGCAGAAACATATGGTTTCCCTATTATACTAAAGCCCCAAAATGGATGGGCAAGTAGGGGGGTATCAATTATTCGAAGCAAAAAAGATATTGAAGATGCAATAGAATGGTTTCATAACTTGACACCTGATTCTCCAATGTATGTAGAGCAATATTTGGAAGGTGATGAGTTTAGTGTAGAAGCATTTTCTGAAGATGGTAACCATAAGATTATTTGTATCACTAGACAATTTAATAATAACGATCACATGATAGAGGTAGGGCACGTTCTTCCAGCATCTTTGGATACGAAAATTGAACAACAGATTAAAGATTTTGTAACAAACATTTTGAATTTATTGGGAGTAAAGAATGGTGGTTCCCATACAGAAATAATTCTCACTAAAGAAGGCCCACGTGCAGTTGAAAGTCATGCTAGACTTGCTGGGGATTTTATACCGGAATTAATACAATACGCATCTGGGATTGATTTTTACGATATATGGGCTCGTCAAACTATTGGTGAAAAGGTGTTTCATGAAATTGAAAATATTAACTTTACCAAGTTTTCTTCTATCCGATATAAAACCCCAGAAGCTTTGGGTACTTTAATAGAAGTGAAGGGTATTGAGATTGAGAGGCAGAAAGAAGGAATTAAAAGAATATATGTTAGAAAACCTGGAACTAAAATGCAGGGTGTTAAACACTCTTTTACACGGGCATCCTATGTAATAAGCACAGGAGAAACGGAAACAGAAGCCGTAGAAAGGGCACTGAAGTCATCTGAAAATTTACGTTTTAGTGTAGAGTGTTAAGTTCTACTTGGGGTACCGCCACATTACTATCAAGTTAATAAAAAGAAATGCCACCCAAAATGAAAAATACGCTATTCTTTCTGTAGGATCATAGGAAAGGATGGCGTTTTTTCCACTTTTAAATAGTCTACTAAGAGTTGTTTCTTGAAACAAATATATGACTTATTTGGTAAACGATAGGATATAAGAAAACCAGAAAGATTAACGGTTTATTATGCATATGGTTAAAATTCCATGTTCCTTCTTATAACAAAGGGGATAGGATAATGTATTTTGTAAGTGAAGAACATGAACGGAATTATATTAAATTATTGGATGCAAAGGGTATTGAACCAGGTGATGATCCTGAATATGAAGCAGCTTTCTATATAACTGGACATCCTGATATACACAAGTGTTTTGATTGGAATTTATGTAGGATAGAATACTCTCCATTAGGTGAATTACTCTCCCCTGAAGAGGATATTAAAGGAGTTTACCCTGGCGCACTTACTGGAACTACACTACCGCTCGTTAAGGCTGGACAATCATTATTTAACGGATACAAAGTAGACCTATCAGACTTACCTTTATATAATGAAGAATTTTTTCAAGTATTTTTCCAAGCATGTAAAATAAGATAGCGTGTTACTATTTAAAATAATAGACCGAACAATAAGGGCTCTTCAAAACGACAGAGGTCTTTTTTATTTGGTCACTACTAAACTTCATGAAGTTTATTGTTGTTTGCCCTTTATCAACATTATGTAATCTATATATATAATGTTATTAATTGTACATTAACTATAACTAAACAAGGGGGGCAAACACTAGGAATATCAAAGGAATGGTTCCTTTGGCTTTATTATTATTTCTAACCAGTGATATATTAGCCTAAAAAAGGTTAGTGTAAAAAACAAACAACTGGTACTATTTAAAAGGAGATAATTTATACATGTTAGAGACCCTTGAAATGAGAAAAAAACAACACGAAATAAAAATACATAAATACATAAATACTATAATTCATTTTTGTTTGCAATCTCGATTGTTTATTTTCTCTATTTCATGATTATTAATAATTCTCTTTCAGCACATCTATTACTTTCTTTCATTATCGGTTTTACTCTTTGGAGCATAGGCCCAGCTATACATCTAAAACTCTTATATGAGAAAAAGGGAAAATGAAAAATCATGAATATAGAAACACTAAATGAAATAAAAAAGAATAAATATATGAGTCCAGGAAGAAAAGAACGTTATATCAAAGATTATTACGCGTCCAAAAATGAGCTAGAACAGATAATGACTTACGCTAAATTTATGTTAGAGGCTAAAGAAAGAGAAAATGAAATAAAAGACGATAAAGGAATTTAGAGATATAATTGTAGTAATACATGCAGATAGTAGCTAGAAATATAAAAAATAAAAGGGGGATATACACATGAAATCAACAGGTGTTACACGAAAAATAGATGATTTAGGGCGAATTGTTATTCCGAAAGAGTTAAGAAGAACGTTAGGAATTGCAGATAAAGATCCTATAGAAATATTTGTAGAAGATGAAAAGATCATTTTAAAAAAATACAAATCCTACGATGCTTGTGTAGTAACTGGTGATATTTCAGATAGAAATATATCATTAGCAAATGGTCAAATCGTTCTTAGTGCTGAAGGGGCTAAACTTTTAATTAAGGAGATTCAACAGCAATTAGTCAAATAAGATTATTCTCCTTAGTACAATACAAAGAAAAAGACATCTATATAGATGTCTTTTTCTTTGTATTAAACCAACATGATTCTACTAACTCTACTTTTACAGTGGTAAATATATCAGCACTATTTCATATCACATACATTTTAGCAAAAAATCTATCAATATATATATTATATTTAAATGAATATACATAATTTCTACCTATAAAACGAACGTATTTTCGTAAAATGACTTGATTATATAGGTTGAGTAGGAATATAATAAGAACAAATGTTCTAATTAATTAGGATAATGCAGTGTATAGCTATTCGTTACTCCCAAACAACGAAAAACCAAATGTTAATAAAAGCTATGCAGAGAAGGGACGAAATTCATCTCTGTCATTATAAATATGGAGTTATCGTAAGTAAGATTGTTCGCATTATAAGTTTGATGTTTTTAAAATTCATTATTATGTAGAGCTTAGTATTCACAAATATAAAAAAGGTATGGCTGGATAATCCAAACACATACCTTTTAGTGCATTTCTCACTTAATTTCTCTACCTTATGATATAAAGTGTTTCTTAATGAAATATGTATAATCGATAAGAACATCTAGCGCTTCTTGTTGCTTTTCAGCAGGTAGATCTGCTAATGCTACTTTAATAGATTCTAATTTACTTTCCAGAGGATTATTTCTTCCAAATAATTCATCTATAGTGATGTTGTGCAACTCTGCAATCCGCATTATCGATTCTGCATCAGGATCAGCTTTTCCATATTCCCAATTTGCATAGGTAGTGCGGGCGATGTTTAGGCGATGTGATATATCGGATTGGGTATAACCTTGTTTTTTTCGCAATTCAGCAAGTCGCTTGCTTAGATGGGACATATCATCACCTTTTCCTTTCTGATTTATAACGTTAGTTTAAAACAGAAAGGAAAATTGTGTTCTAATGACTAATAATAAGTCATTATTTAAATTAACTTGTAATAATTAGTTGAAATGTTATGATGAAAAAAATATGTAGCGTTCTATGAGCAAAAAAATAGGAAGAAACCGAAATGTAGAATCGAGAATCTTCCTATTATATATGTTTGCTAGAATAAAGAACTTCCTATATCTATTGTGGCCATATTTTGTCGCTTTGTACGTTCTCTTAAATAACGTTCTGTTGTCATAATAGATTCGTGTCCTAAATAGTCACGTATTTTTTTTAGTTCGATACCTTTTCCCATTAGATAATTTGCTAAGAAATGTCTACAAGTATGGGCAGTAATTCTATCTTTACGATAACGTAGAAACGATAAATTTGTTTGTTCAATTTTTTCAGCAACATATTTTGATAGATAATCAGCTCTGTAATGAGAACCATCAGCTTTAGGTAAAAAAGCGGATGTACTAGAAATATCTAACTCACTTGTTTGTTTTCTTAATTGACGCAGATGAAATACCTCGTCAAGCACATCTTCAAAGACACGAACTTCCCTGGTCTTATTACCTTTTCCTATTACTCGTAAGAGGTGAACACCTAATTCAGAATGATAGGAGAGATCGGCCCATTTTGCATTTGCGATTTCCTCAATTCGAAGGCCTGTTGTAGTAAGTAAAAAAAATGCCACGTAAACAAAATAGTTGGATTTTTTTAATGCGTCTAATATCTGATTCACTTCTTCCGGAAGCAGGTCTCGATTTACTAACTCTTCCTTTTTCACAGATACTTTTTTTAGGCGACTACTATAGTCATCAGTAAGTCCTTGATTCTCATAGATATACTTAAGAAACTGCTGAACAACTGATTTTTTACGACGTAATGTAGTGGCAGCGTATTGCTTACTTAGTTTATAGAAATAGATTTCCATTTCATTATGTGATAATTCATGAATGGTTCCAATATTTTCTTTTATGTATCGAAGGAAATGTGAAAGATCGTCAAGATATAACTTTTTTGTTCTTTTACTTCTTTTTTTAGTTAATGAGGGTTCGTCGTGTAAAAATAAGTAAACCAACGATTCTTCACTTAATTTTGAATAATCTACATTTCGGATGCCTATGCCCATAATTTTTTCAAAATGGCTGCTATCAAAAAAATCTGATTTTGATTTCACTATTTGATTATTATGTTCGTAATTTATAATATTCAAATTTAGTCACGCTCTTTTCTAAAATGAAATGAATTATATGGTTTTTTATAAAAATATTAATATCTCTAATTATACCACAATAAATAATGTATTTATTGTGGTATAAAATGAAATGATTAACTATACATTTTCGTATTAATATTTAATGTTTCTGTTTAGATGATGTATAATGGAAATGTTTAATTTGTTTTTTTGTACATTTCAATCTAAAAAAACGGTAGGAGAAAAATTTTCCGACTAATCTTCGTCGGAAAATTTCACATAAAATCCATAATTCGGAAGATACCCATTGTTCAATTTGCCCTCTGAACAACCTATCAATGAATTGTACAGATGAACAAGAACAGGCAAAACAAAGAAACTACAAACATTGTAAAGGTTGTCCCATTTTCGATTCCATTCGTGAGAAAGGGGAGCAATTGAATTCTTTATCAAAAAAGAGTACATTTAATAAGGTACGAGAACGTTATATGGAAAATCCATTTAAGTATCTGCAGTATAAGGATTACTCAATTACAGATATAGTAAAAGAAACAGGCTTAACTAAGTATCAACTAAGAAAGTTTAAAGAACAGCTAAAATGAAAGTTTTGAATGAGGTGAGATATGAACTATCTATCTTTAGAAGAGGTATGTGATAGAGTAGGTTTAACAAAAAATCAATTAGGCTATTTAATTAAGTATAAACACATCAAACCTATCAATCTTACTACCTGGAAAGCAGATGGCGGATATCGTTTTGAGCAAGAAGATGTAAAAAAATTAGAGGAATTATACAAAGACTCTTTAACATTAAAAGAAGCAGCAGAATTTCTAAATAAATCTAAGACTTACGTTCATAATGCAGCTAAAGATGGGGTATTGCCCTTTAAAGAGATTGCTAAAGGAAAATCGACAGAACGATTGTACTTAAAAAAAGATTTAGAAATTTTCAAAGAAAGAATTGAAAATAGATCAAAAGAAGAGTCGAAAATAAAAAAGCAGCATTTAAGTCTCTATCTTGATGAAAAGGTAATGGAAGCAATAAAGAAAAAGGCAGAAAAGAAAGGATATAATGGCTACAAGAAGTTCGCTGAAGACATTTTATCCGCTGAAGTAAAAGATGACATAGTAGAATAAAATATCTAACAAAAATAGACCTCTAAAACAACGGAGTTGTTTTAATAGGTCTATTTTTGTTTGTAAGGTGTTTTTTTATTATGAAACCTTATTGTATTACTTAAGGTTTCGAAGTGGTTTATAAACGGATTTGAAAGGCCGTTTTTTGTATTCGCCTGTGAAAAATCTTAAATTTTACATAAAAAGGAAAAATTTGCATCGGATCTAGAAATTTGAGTAATAGATGATACATGAAGTTAAGGAGAGGCTATTTTGGATGAAAAAATTATAAATAGAGAAATAAGAAATGCTATTAAAATTGGCGATATTAATAAAGCAAAACAATTAATAGGTAATGATACTAAACTTATAAATACACAGACTTCATTTGGAACATGGTTGCACATAGCTGCGAAAAAAGGAAATCTGGATATTGTTAAATTTCTAGTCCGGCAAGGTATAGACATTGATGCTAGGGGAGGTACATTTGATTCATCAGCATTAAACTTGGCGACAGGATCTGGCTATTTGGATATAGTAAAATATTTAGTAAAGGCCGGTGCAGAATTAGATGTAAGCTTAGCAAAAAGAAATCCTTTATTTTGGGCTATTTATGGCGGGCATAAAAATGCAGTTGAATTTCTGGTTGAAAAGGGTATAGATATTTCGATTAGATTATACTGGAGAGAATATTAAGAACATGAATGCCTATGAATATGCTATAGAATTCGGGCAAACAGAAATCGCCAAATATTTAATACGGTAAACGGCGGCGTATACCAAAAAATAGTCTATCAAACTAAGGTTAATTATAATGATATCAAGAAGCGCAGTATACATATTTAGATTATAGTAAACTAAAATCTTGTAAAACTCTTAAACTGAAAGATTATGAACAGACTAAAATCGGACGGATTTCCTATTTTATAGTGTTAAATTATGGTAAAATAGAAGTATAATTGTATATCGTGTGAAGGTGGGCTTGTTATTATCCCTTCTTTCTGTTCGGAAGGAAGGGATAATAACATGGAATTTTTGTTTGAACTTTTAAAAGAAATTGCTAGAGCAGTTGTGCGTGAGGCTTCAGCATACGCACTGAAAAAGCAATTCGAAAAAAAAGGCAGCAAAAAACCCTCGCTTCACCGACCAAAGTACAAGCGTGGGCCTAAAAGAAAAAGATAATGCATAATAACAACCAACTTGACAGTAGCAGTTATGAGACGGAATGTTGACAGCATCTCGTCTTTTTTAGTTTATGCAATTCAGTTAAGTACTATACTTAATATATATCGGAAATGCATTCAATATATATAATCTACATTAAACATACCATATATAATTTTTTTGGTCAATAAAACAAGCTGATCGTGCTTCTATTTAAAGCATCTACGTATGAGAACCCCCAAAAATATTGGGGGTTCTCATACGTAGATAGCCTAAAGGAGACATGTCTCTTTGTTTCATTATACTATAAATAAAAAGAAAATTTAAACTTAAAATTCAATTTGAAGCATGATTTGTTACTTTAATTTTTATAAAAAAGAAGGGATGGAATGAGCACACAAATAAAGGTAACACCAGAACAATTAGAACAAGCTGCTAAAGCCGTAAAAAATACGAACGCTATAGACCATTTGGCAATCTTCTATGCTTTTATTATCAAAACAATATTGATACACCAACAATCGTATTCTGGGATCATGAGGAAGGAGACATAGAGGATTCTATCTATCCTATTTGCTCAACATTTACAGAATTGCTTGCTAGTCTACGTGATTCCGATGAAATTTGAGGGTAATAAAAAACGGCCTAGAATTCTAGACCGTTTTTTTATGATTTACTAATTTTCCACCCATCATCCGTTTTCTCTAGTTCAATTACAATTACTTTTTTAGGATTACCTTTATATACAGCATCAACAGTTACTGTAGCAATTTCATTTTTCTCTTCAACTTTTCGAATTTTATAGCTTTTAAGATCGTTGCTAACTGATTTCATTAGGTCTGCATTTCCGCCTACAAAAGCAACAATTTTCTTTGCTTCAGGAGTAAATAACTCCCCAAAATCTTTTACATTTCCTTCTTTTGCATCTTCGAAATACGCTGTAGCAACTTCTTCGGGATCACGATTATTTCCACATGCTGCAAGTGCTGTAACTGATAAAGCCATTACCACTATTAACATGATTATACGCGTAAATTTGTTCTTCATTAAAACCACTCCTTATATATAACGTAATTTTAACTCTAAAAAAAAGGGTTAAATCACTTGTATAAGTATATAATAATTAAAACTATAAAACCATATATTTTTAGATATTATTTTTATGATATTATATGTATTAAAGTGAAGTGGAGCAGGGGGAATCTACCTATTACTATAATATTGATTTCCGTTATATACATTAGCATAATAATAAAGTCAGCGTTATAGGGGTATAACAGACGACATTCTTTTTTAAAATCATAAAATTGGATTCACTTATATGAAAGATGAAAGCCCTTCTTTAATTAGGAGGGCTTTTATCTTTGCTTAAAGAGTACAGCATATACATGAGCGGAAATGTAGTAATAGTTCTGTATTTTGTATCCGCAGGTGTGGTTCCAGAAGGCACAATTATGGGGTTCAGCCGAGATACGTGTAAAAACGGGTCATAAGATGTATTTTATTTCCATTATGAGATTTCGGTGTAACAAAAAGGTGTTTTACTAGTAATGTTAAGAATTATTTTTGATACAGTATTTTGTTACAGCAAATTTAATAGTTAGGATATTTCATATTTCTAACTGCAAAATGTAACAAAACCTAACAATTAAATTATTTTTTGTTACATTAGATGGTGTGTTATAATGAGTTATCGCTAACTTTAAGAGAATCAAGCCTACATATAGGAGGAGTCTAAATGAAATTATCTCAGGAAAAAAAACTAGAACTTATGATGCATATTATTACTTTATTATCTTTCATCATTCTCACTCTTTTTAGCATTACAATTTTTTATATACCCTTAATTTTTTATTTCATATTCAAATCAAAAAAACTTCGTATAATTGCTATTGAAACAGCCGTTTATCAGCTATTCACTTGGATTATTGTATTGATTTGGAATACTTTTGTAATGAGGACTTTAATGTTTTCTATGTTCCATTCCGATATGAACATGAGTAATATGTCCATAATATTGTGGACAGCCCCAATTTATATAGTCCTAATTATTTTATTAGCTTTTGGGCCTCTTAAAGGAATTTTACATGTATTACAAGAGAAAGATTTTCATTATCCTATTATCTCCAAATGGATTAGCAAGTAAATATAATTGAGATATTTTTTAACTTCTAAAAAAACTTAAAATAAGCATTACTAAACCGCTTAATGCCATAAAAGTAAAAGCGCCATAGCCAAAAATTCCAATCCATTTGGGTAATTGATTCATGTTAGCTTTATTTGTTGGGACTCCTTGTATAGAAAACATCATTTCTTGGTCTAGATCCCTATTATTCTGTTGTTGATACATAATCTCATCACCTTTCTGGCAATTTTATTTATAGTATATCAAATTGGCTGCAATTGCAACAGGAAAGAACAAGTATATAATAATAAAAAGAATTACTTATATTATAATTTAAAAATAAGATAAATATATCGAGAAAATTCAGAACGTG
>DWRB01000050.1:0-26812 GCA_018250355.1 Bolla brennus | reverse complement strand
TCTTTTAAGAAGGAAAAGCTAATATAGATCGACTAAATAATGTAAAGAAAATGTTTTATTGCATAAAAAAAGGCTCCGTTTCTGGAGCGCTCAAAAAATAATATAAGTAAATGAATTAAAACAAATAACAGACAATTAAACTATATAGATAAAAATATATAAATCTATATATATGCAATATTGCATATTAAAACAACTATTTATTGATGCTATAATAAGCTTACTCGATGATTGTTATATTTTTTTATGGTTTTTAAGTAATACAATACCTTCTTAACACCATTGTACAAGGAAAAAAGACATCTTAATCGATGTCTTCTTTTCTTATATGATAACAACACAATAAAATTAAGATGGTTCAAGTCGGAGAAAGGCACCTTTGGGTGTCTTTTCTTTATGGGCAAAAACAATCCACTTGTTTTAAGATGGATTATTGCTACTACAAGAGTAATTATAACTAATCTTTAGGAACCCTTTTCTCTATTTGTGGAAAAATCATCGATGTAACCCCAATACATATCCCAGCTATAGGAGTTGCTATAATTAAGCATATACATACCATATTTAACACTAAAAATCCCCCCATTGCTCAATAGGTCTACTTGTAAGTAAAAGAAAATATAAACATTGAATAGTTCATGTAAGTTGTTAACAACATGTATCTGTTTTTTCTATATAATACATATGTATTATACAAACTTAATCTGTACTCTACATGGAAATACTCTAGAATTAGCTTAAAAACTTTGGCGGCACCTTTGGGTGTCTTTTCTTTATTTCTCAATATAAGAACTCTAAGAATATGCTATTATTTTAATACAAATTCCCTTTTATGCATTGAGATAGTATTGCCCCAAAAAAGCCCACCTATTTCCGTAGGTGGGCCTTATCTTTATTACACAATACCAAATTATACTCTCATTTTTTCGTGAACTTTATGCAATTATACATATTCTCAAAAAATACACCAAATAAATATTACATGTAGTAAAATATAAATTGTGGATACATTCTATAAAGCAGATTCTTTTGAAAGACGTAACGTATTGATCTTAAATCTCTTGATATTTAGTGAACTAACAATCTGGTGTATATAGACGATTCTGTTTTATAGGATGTGTTTACACGTATAACAAAGGGGTAATACGTGTATATTTATATAAAATTAAAGTAGTTCAAGTCGGAGGAAGGCACCTTTGGGTGTCTTTTCTTTATTAATTTACATTAAATTAATAAAACTATATAAACAGTTGTAGTAAAATATAATTGGGTGGGAACCTAGATATATTTGTGCTGTAAGAGAAGTCTTATGTAGATCAAGTAGGAGAAGGCACCTTTGGGTGTCTTTTCTTTATGGAAAAATCCCCACACATTGTGTAGGGATCTTGTTTTTTTACCATTTAATTTTTGTTGGATTTAACTTGAAAATGTATCCACGTACTTATTGTTTTTCGTTGCTGTCATAGATACCGATATCACCAGAGAAATTTTCCTAATATTCCCCTAAATAGTCTTTTGATGGTGCTTTCAAATCTACATATAATCCAATTGTCCCGAAACTTGCCACCTGGCGCGCTGCTATGTCTCCTACTTGTTGCGCTCTTTCTTTCGTTGTTCCCGCTGGAACGATAACAACAATTCGAGTTAGACTGTCTTTTTCTTCAATATGGACATCTAGCGCCTGTGCAGCCACCTTTATTCCATCCTTTGCTGTTTGGATTCCTAATTGACTTGATTTCACATCTTTATTTCACGCTCCCTGGCCTTGTTCTGTCATCGATTGTTCCGCTTTTTCTTGTGCTTTCACTTCATTTAACCCACTGCTTTTCGGTTGTTCAACTGGTGTTGACTCTGCTTTTGGTTCTTCTTTAACTGTTTCCTTAACTACATTCTCATGCTGTTTTGATTTATCCGTCGATTGCTGCACAGGTACTTTCTTATGTTCTTGCTGCTTTTCTTCCTGAAATGCTTTAACTTTTTCTTTTTGTTCCTCTTTCTTCGCATCTTGCTCTATTGTCTCTTCTTCAATACCACACGCTGCTAATAATAAACTTGCTGCAATTGTTAAGCCTGCTAATTTAATTCTTTCATATGTATAAACGACCACAGATACAAATATTAACTTTGTATCCCATATCTGAATCATTCAAATGATAACTAATTAATATTCAAATTCTTTATATTTAAATATTAAATTTATAATCTATTCTCAATCAAAACAAATTAATTTCTTCTTAAAACGTGGAATCATTCTTTTAAATTGATAGTGATGGAGTAACACCGCATCGTTATCAACCTAAGAGAAGGAAATACACCAAAAACAAAAAAAACGATAAAAAAATAATAAAAAAGCTTATCATTAAATACTAAAGGATAAGCTTTTTTGTCTATATGTATTAAATTTTATTTGATCTCTTCCAAGCTATTACTGTAATAAGATATTGAATACCAAATAGGAAAACGAAAAGTATAATGAATTTTGCTATTACTGCTAACCATCCGCCAAAATCTTCAGGGAAGTAATATTTGTATGTAGTAGCACCTATTGCGACAAAACAAAAAATAAAGGTATTACTCATTTTTTCTTTTAATTTTTCTTTTAATTGCTCTTTATTATTAATATCTGTTTCATAAACACCAGTTAGAATAGATTTAATAAAGAAGAAAATCATATAACAAATTATAATGGCTAATGAAGCAATCCATTCTAGGAATGGGTGGTGTAGATATGCTCCCCTTATTACAACATCTATAAAAGCTAAAAGTAGGACAATAATTCCAGATTGCGCCCAAATTTTCATTTCGATTTGTTGAATTCTTTCATCTGAGTGTGTACTGAGTGAAAACCATTTTTTTAGTTTTTCCATTTTAAAGTTCCTCCCAAAATAATTTATCTAAACTTTTATGTAATGTTTTAGCTATATGAATGCAAATTTTAATAAAAGGGTTAAACTTATTACTTTCAATATGACTACTGGTTTTTCGCGTAGCGTTTACAATATCGGTAAACTCCAGTTGAATTAGACTTTTTTAACTCTTGTAATTTTCTCTTTACTTATAGACTTTAAATATGTCTCCTTAGTAAATGATAACTTCATACCACAAATCTTATATTCCATATATTAAATTATTAACTACATAAATGCAATATATATTTTACATTAGGACTGATATATATTACCAATCTCATTATTTTTGTATCTAAGACTATCCTACAAATTTAAGAATAGAAATTTTTTCTGTAGACGCCTTTTTCTTTAAGTTATTTTCGTATCCCCAATGTAACAGCAACGGATTTATGTATCCGAGTTTTTGTGTACTTTACATTAAATATGCATAATTACATAATTATTCTTTATATAACGATATTGAAATTTACATTTTTAACCTGTAAAATACAGGATGTTAAATAAATACCTAAGGAGTTGTTAATATGAAAAAATTTATGAGCATGTTAGCTATGTGTTTTGCACTTACACTAGCATTTTTACCAACAATTTCAAAAGCGGATTCTTCTCCACTACGAAGTGTTAGCATTAGTGCTGTAGGCGATAATAACAAAATGTATAGTGCAAGTTCTTACTTATCTATTCCTGTTCTTAAGGGCGATTACCTTTATGTGAAAGTTAGTGAAGTAGGTACACCGGATTCATATTCAGAAGCTTTAACTATTAATGGCATTAGATATGCAGGAAGTTCTTTAGACGAAGTCAGTTCTTATAATGGTCCATTCGGATCTGAGAAAACATTTAGATTACGTATCAAAGATTCGTACATCTTCTCAAACACATCAAATTCAACAAACACTATTGCTTTTGAAGCTAGAGTTCCTTTCTCAATGCAAGTATTATCTAAAAGTATATCGGTTCATGTAGAATAATTTATAACATTATTATTAATAAAAAATACATCCCTATAAGGATGTATTTTTTATTTGATAGAAACATAATTTGAACTTACCGTTATAGAAAAAGAGGCACCATAAAAATGGTGAACTTAATATTGTTCAAAGTTATTTGTATTTATCCCCCAATTAATTGCGCAATCTAACCTATTTATTAACTTAGGAATAGAATCTAAAAAAGGAAAGTCGTAATCAGTTTTTCCCCCATATATTTATGGGGATCTTTACCATTCTCGATAAACTCCTCAACTTTATAATAGTTCTTTTAATTGCACACTATACGTTTAAACATATAGTATTAAAATTATTACACTTACTTTTCTTCACCACTTGTTTGCATGGAATTAAACGTCCACTTTAATTTCAATGCATCTCCTTGAAATACATTTTGGTCTTCACCGCTATCTACAAATGTAAACATTACATAAAATGTATCATCATCACCAGGAGCAAGTCCGTTTCCTTCTCGATCTACAATACCTTTCTTTACAAGATCAGGAATACTTCCATTTTGCGTTGCTACCTTTAATTCGGATAATGTAGTAGACCATACTGGAACTTCATTTTTATCCAAATTCCACAAGAAATCCACACGGATATAATCACCAAAATCAGCATTTCCATTATCCCCTTTCGCATCGATTACACTGTAATCTGTCAGGAGTTTCACATCTCCTATTGCTAAGGTTCCTTTGTTAACTAATTGAAAACCGCGCTCCATTTCGTCACCTGGTTTCAGATTGTCGACATTAATAACAACTTCAGGATTTACACTCAAATCTAAAGTACCCGCTGCAAACGTGTTTTGTGATACTTCCTTATCACTGAAATACGCATATGTTCCCCCGCCAATTAAAGATAAGCCCAGCGCTGCAGTTATGACACCCATACCAAGTTTTTTCTTCATACCCATTTTACAATTCCCCCTATTTTTTAAAGTTCAAACTACAAACCTTATTTCCATCCCACAAACAATAATAATTAAACAACTACCTTGTCCCATTACGAAATAAAACTAACTTTAAACTAATTACTTCTTGCGCCCAAACGACTATTACTTTTAAAATGACCGGCAATATTACCGGTCATTTGTTAGCCAATCTCATTTCATTTACTATTCATTGTCTAATTACTTTATTTACTCTAGAGGTTTGTCCACTTATTTTTTGGGTTCTAAACCGATAGAGCGTAAGATTTTATCTAACGTCACTGGCCCTACATTTTCTTTCGGTTTCTGATTTTCTTTGGCATCTGGACTCTTTTTCAAGAAGTTTTTCTCAATAAAACGAATATCCGTTTCATCTACAACACCATCTTGATTTATATCTCCATCTTTCACAGATACTTTTCCTTTTCCATATGACAGAGCTGCTATTCTAGCATCTTGAATATCCACCATTTTATCACCGTTTACATCACCTGCAAGGTTATCATCCATGTCAGCTCTAAAGTTTTGCCCCACTAATTCTCCATCCTGCATTTTCCCTATTTTTGTTGTTAATTTACTATTTAAATGACCTGGCATTTCTACGAAAATATCATATTCTTTATCGCTCACTGGGACACTATGAATTTCAAATTGCCCGTTATCATTAATCGTTCCTGTATATTTCTTTCCGTCCTTGCCAACTGCATACACTTTTGCTCCTAGTTTTGTATAGTCTTTCTTACCTAAATACCCCTCTTCATTCAAGAAAGCTTCCGGACCAATATATCCTGTAACCGTTGAGTGTTTTGAAACAATAGCAAAAGATTTATCTTTAAACACAGGAATGTCAATACCTTCTGATGCACCAGCTTTTGTATAAGTGAATTTATCTGCTCCAAATGCAGTTAAATCATTAAAATATTCATCACTCGTCATTTCGAATGTCACATCTAAAAATGGTGTATCACCATCTAATCCTTTAAATTCTTTTCCTTCCAATGACGCGCCAACTTTCACCTTATTTTCCCAAGTTCCTTCTTCATTTATCTTCGGATCCTCTAATTTAAGGTTCAGTCCATGCTGTTTTACATATTCCGTAAGTGCTGGATTTGGTTTCACATCTACAAATTTAAATAACTGCTTGTAATAAGGAATTTCAAATGTACCTGACATAAGCTGTTTTACATTATTAAGATTCAAAGTTAACGTAATTTTTTCACCTAATTTTATTTTATCCTTGTCATAACTTGGAACAGCATATTCTGTCCCTTCTTTTACAAAGACATAATCTTTATATCCAGTTGCCATATTCCCTGCAGTGGCAAGGTCATATCCAAATAATTTTAAATTTAACGGTTCATTTATTTCCTCTGGAAGTACTCCAAATTTAAAATCACCATTTGCTTGAATTGTATTCAACCAACCTGATGGGAAGGCTGAGTTTTGATAATATACGATTTGATTCGCTTTTTGATCATACTGCAAGCCTTTTGCCTTTAATGCATCTACCGTAGAATCATAAATATTACCATGCACCCATAATGCACGTTGTCCGTCTTCTTCTTTAAACATGGAATCATTTACTTCGTGTATACCAGGTTGTACATCCTTAAATTTCATTTCAGGTATTACATTATCAATGATTATGCTATCGCCTTTCGTATAAGATTTTCCTTCTTTATCATATCCAACGAAGTTCAATTCGTAATCTCCATCAGGCAACATAACAGGTTTATCCCCAATTGGATGAGCTGGATCCCCTGTAAATGGAAATACATACCCTCCCATACCAGCAAACATCATATATTCAACATTCGGTGTAAGACTACTTGCATTAAGTGTACCAACGACTCCTAATGCCTTCCCTGTCTTTCGGTCCTTCACAACTGCATCAATGGTTTCAAGAGGACTGTTTAATTTAAATGTCAACGGCGAACTAGGACTTTCCATAAATGGATGGAATTTAGATGCATCTGTTGCCATTGCATCTCTCAGTAAATCTACAGACGCAATCCCTTTTTCTGTGAATTTAACTGCAAACGGTACTTGATATACTTCTTTTTCATTGCTTTTATTTGAAATATGAATATATCCCTCATATCTACCAAATTCAGCGTTTTCGGGAATGATAATTTCAGGGCTAATTTCCTCTGATGTACCAGGAGCTACTTTAATAGAATCGTGTAAATTTAGCTTCACACCATTCTTCGCTGCATCTTTCACACCTACACTTGTAGGTGAAAACTCTACTTCTAATTTAAACTCTTTCCCATCTGTTTTACTGCTGTTCTTAATTAAGACTTTTCGACTATCTTTAATAGGCCCATTTTCAAGTTGATTTTTATACCCAAATGCAATAGAACCTGTTTTTTCTTCAATTTCTACTTCTTCATCATCTACAACGTTTGATGTTTTATCGATAACCTCAATAGATGTATCTGCATGAACTGCACGATATGCATCAATTCTTCCCGATCCCACTTCAAATACAGAACGCTCTTCTTTTAAGTCAACTGCAGTATTCATAAGTGCCTCTTTTACTTCAAATGGACTATAGTTTGGATGTTCTTGTAAAATGAGTGCCGCTACCCCTGCAGTATGAGGAGTCGCCATAGAAGTACCTGACATACGTCCATACGCTACCGGATAATTTTCTCCATCCTTTGGATCATTAATATATTCAGGAACAGTTGAGAAAATAGACACACCTGGTGCTACAATATCTGGCTTAATATCATCTGTTATTGTTGCAGGACCACGGGAGCTGAAATCAGCTAAGTGATCTCCCTCTGTTTTTATATTACTAAATTCCCCAAACGCTAATGATACATCTCCTTGTACAGCCTTTGCTTGTAATTTCTCACCATCTACTTTTGTTAAGCGGAACGATGGAATAGATGAAGTACTTTCCCCAAGATAACTTGTAATTTCACCATCTACATTGTTATATACAATTACTGCCTTTGCGCCTGCTTCCTTAGCATTTTTAATTTTTTCATCAAATGTAATCTCACCGCGTTGGATAAGAGCTAACTTCCCTTTCACATCTTTCCCTGTAAAATCACCTGATTTCCCAAGCCCTGCATATATAACCGATAAGGATTGACCTTTCAAATCTTCAATCTTATCAGTAAAGCTTTTTCCAAGTAGCATCATCTTATCTACATGTACATCACCTGCATCGGCGGAAAACGTTGGAATATTCATTGCAGCATCACTGGCTCCAACTGTAATTGGAAGTGCCGCTGCACTAGGTGATCCAATGGTACCTTCTCCCGGACCACTATTACCTGCTGCTACTACCGTAACAACACCTGCTAACATTGCATTGTTCACTGCGACAGAAGTAGGATATAAAGGATCATTAATAGACGCTCCTAGTGATAAATTGATAACATCCATATCGTCTTTCACTGCTTTATCAATTGCAGCAAGAATACCACTTGTTTGTCCACTTCCATATGGACCTAATACGCGGTAAGAATATAAATCTACATCTGGGGCAACGCCCTTCACTGCATAATCCACACTATTCTGTTTGTCTGCAGCAATTGTTCCAGCTACATGCGTACCATGGGATGTATAATATGCACTTCCCTCATAAATCTCAGGATATCCTCCAGAATTTTGCCAATCCTTATACGTTGTTTCCATTGGATCAGCATCATTATTAACAAAGTCCCATCCTTTTATGGAGTTTGGATCTATTTTGCTTGGGTCCTCACCTTGTTTTGCACGATATCCTTTATATGCATCTTTTAGATCTGGGTGGTTGTAATCAATACCTGTGTCCAGTACACCTACCTTAATTCCTTTACCTGTTATTTTTTCATCATGTAACTTGTCCACACCAATTTGCGGTATACTATCTGCCATTTTAGGTTCAACAGCAGTCTTAGCTGTTTCTTTCGGCAAATCAATTTTAACCTCATGATCTTCCCATACACGCTTAACCAAACCAGTACGAACTAAATCTTCAATCATGTTTGCGGGTAAAGAAATCGCTACACCATTAAAAGCATTCTTATATTCTCTTGTTATCTTTGCAGATTTTACATTTGTCCCTTTCTCTTTATTCTTTTGAAGCTGTTCAAGCTCTGCTTTAAACCCTTTATGTGATGCTTCTACCTTTTGTTCCGCATTTGAAAGAGCTACCTTTTTCCCTTTAGCCGCTTGTTTTAATACTTCAATTTTGCTAGGTGCTTGCTTAAATTCTATAATCACATTCACATTATTAGGACTTGCTGTGTTGATACCTGGTGAAATAACAAAACCTGGTTTTGTATCTAACGTTTTTAAGGCATTACGTTGTTCCTTTGTAAGACCTTTCAAGATAGCGTTCGCATCATCAATTCCAGTTAAAGTAGATGTATTTACCTCTTCCGCTAATACGTTATATGGAATCCCTTGAGACAATAACATTCCAGCTGTTAACGTTCCAATAAGAATCTTTCCAAATTTCCCTCGTTTCATATTGTATCTCCCCATTTTTAATATTATTTTTTGAAACAAATTGATTCTTAAATTCCCATTTAGCATTGGAAACTCTAGTAATCTTAATCTTTTGTATCATGAAAGTTTACCAACACTACTACCATCCCCATACCTCATATAGCTAATCACTCACTCTACTCTTTCTATAAGGGCCCCCCATCATTTATTTTCAACAAATTATTTTTACAAAATGAATTATTAACAAGGTTAAAATGTAATTCTATTTTTATTATTCCACATTTAGATTATTCTGAAAATTAAACAAAAGGAGTATCTTTTCTCTAAGGATTCTATGCCTACATAGTACAAAAGAACTATCTTGTCCTTTATTCTTTGTGATACAGAATAAAGCAACACGATAGTTCTTTGAAAGATTTCTTTTTTAATCTAGCGGCACCAATTGATTTCGGACTGCATAAATCACTGCTTGCGATCGACTTTTCACATTTAGCTTTTTAAAAATTTTATTGATGTGAATTTTAACTGTTTTATCACTAATATATAAAACTTCAGCAATCTCTTTATTACTAAGTCCTTTTACTAGTTCAAAGAGAATTTCCTTTTCACGTTCCGTCAGTTCATTTTCATTTGATTCTACTTTCAATTTTTGCTGATGATATGTAATTAATTTTTTAGTCATACGCGGATGAATAACTGAATCGCCTCGATATAACATTCGAATTGCTGCTACTACCTGCTCTGATGAGGAATCCTTCAATAAATAACCATCAGCACCGGCCTGGAGTGCATCCATTAAATGCTCATCATGCTCATACATTGTAAACACAAGCACTCGGCAATTTGGATATTTTTTTTTCACTAGATCGGTAGCTTCAATCCCATTTTTCCCTGGAAGGTTAATATCCATCAAAATACAATCTGGTCCGCATTCTTCTACTTTTCCCAATACTTCATCCCCAGAGCTAGCTTCTCCAACCACTTTCATATCAGATTCATCCTCTAGTATGCTCCGAATTGCATCCCGTAAAAAAGCATGATCATCTACTACTAATATTTTAATCATTTTACGCACCCCTTGTTTGTGAATCTGGAATTAACAGTGTAATTTCTGTCCCTTTCCCTACAGAACTATCAATCTGTAAAGTAGCCCCTAATTGTTCAGCTTGTTCATTCATATGTAATATACCATAATGTGGCTCATTCTTCGTTTTAACCATAGACTCAAACAGTGAAAAACCAACTCCATTATCCTTAACCCTTAAAAGCACGTGCTCACTTTGATAACTGAGTAAAACATCAGCCTTTTTTGCTTGTGCATGTTTTACAATGTTTTGCAAACTCTCTTGTAATGTATCAAATATCACTCTTTCTTTTGAAAAGCTAAGCGCACGCGTATGACCTCTTTCATGATAGATAATGTCTAGTTCATATTCTTGTTTTAAAGATTTTATTTTACTTGCTATCGCCTGCTTAAGGCCTAGTTGTTGCGTCGGATATGGCTTTAAAGCATAAATAGAGTAGCGAACTTCTCCTAGGCTTCCTCTTAAATCTTTTATGCTTTTCTCTACTACCTGCTGCATATCAATTGGTTTATCACGGTATTTTTTCCGAGCGGATTCTAGTTGGAATATCACCCCGGCTAATGTTTGCGCAATACCATCGTGAATTTCACGGGCGATTCTATTCCTTTCTTCTAAGATCATTCTTTTTTCCTGTTCAGAAATCAATAACCTTGTTTTAACTACGTTAGCTAATTGGTTAGAAAATGTAGCTAACGACTGTACATCTTCCGGAAAGAAACCCGCATTTCTACTTTTCCCTGCAACAAACATTCCGACTAGTTCATCATTTACTATAAGAGGAAAATATACAAGTGAGCGTATAACACTATCAAATATTTCATCTCCAGGAGCAGTACCAATTTTCCAATCATTAAATACAAGATTTTTAGAAAGTCCCTCAAACGCCTCTAACTTTTCTGAATCATCAGATATATCAGATCGGACTTTCCCATCTTTTAATAGAATATTCCAGTTACCATCATCTTTTGTCCATATTACATATGCTTGTATGCCAAAAAAACCTTTAAGTGCTTGTTTAATATGTTTCAAGTTTCCTCCGGTTAATCCTCGACTAATTTCGGTCGTAATAAGAAATAACTCATATAATCGTTCCTTTTCCATCCTTATCCGTACAGAAAAAGAACTAATTACTGAAGTTGCTACAAGTGGGAAAAAGAAAAACAGTACTGTAATCTCGTTTACTTCCACACTATATGTACTAATTAATACGTGCATCAGTGCCGCATAAGAGAAACCAAAAGTTTCACAAAGAAATACCGTTACAGTTTTTTTGTACCACTGATAAATTGAATATGGTTGCGGAAGAAGTATCATTAACAAATCGTAAAAGCGATTGTTGAAAAAACAAAAAAACACACAAAATAATAATAAAGATATTAAATTTTCATACAGAACCGACATATCTATTTCATTAATTAATAAGTACATACATTTGTTTGAGAGCCATTCGGCCAAGATCAAACTAAGCGCATGCTGAGTACTGTTAAATAACATTCTCTGTATCGGTGAACGACGGTGCAGATGAATAAGTAGCGTAACGAGTACAATAGCAACAATAGTTACATGAATTCCAAACTGCCAATTCATGGCGTAAATGATCGGAAAGGTAAGCGAGCTAGTTCCTCTCCAAAATCTTACAGGAAAATACTCTGCGATCCCCATAAATAGTAACAACAATATTAGTATTGTTGGATGAGAAGGGATTTTAATTTCAAGTAAAGATATAGTTATAGTAACCAAACCAAGAAAAGAAATACAATAAAGATAAGAACTAGCAATCTTTTCTCTCATAAAGATAGAATTTGCATCTTTCAAAACAACCCCTTCTTTCTTTATAAAAACTTCATTTTCTCTATTATCCAATAAAAAACCGGCACTGGCAAAATGGAAGAACATCCACTAGCCAATCACCGGCTGTGTACTGCACCTAAAAAGGCAAGACACAATACTAGTATATATCAGTTCATAAAATTTACCCACTAGCCAAATGGTGTAATTATACATACTTTTAGACTTATATCTACTAGTACAAAAGATATATACAAAAATGGTATTTTGATTCACTAAATCAATTTTTAAAAAAATAGAAAGGCAACCGTAAATACCTACCTATTGATATGATGTATCCAAGTTCTCAAGATAATAAAACCGCATCTCCAATTATTAGATAACTATCTAATACATTGGAGGGGCGGTTCACTTAGGTCATTGATGTTTCAGCTATTCTCTTTATTTGAAAATTACATCTACCATACTAATTTAATATTATATTCCTGAAGCCAACTATTAACTTGAAGTAAATAATCTATTATACCTCGTGCATCATTACCTGAAATTACTTCGTCTTTTCCTTCTGCAATAGCACGAACTCTTTCTACATTAATTAATGGTAAAATAGGTGATTCAGGATTGTTCAAAACATGTAGCATCCAATCACTAATACCTTGTAGATAAGAGGCATCCTTAGTGCTTGGATATGCACTTTTTTTGCGATAAAGTACATCCTCTGGAAGTACTTTTTCAAAAGCTCGACGTAAAATACCTTTTTCAATATTGTCTATGCTTTTCATTTCGAATGGAACATTCCATAAGTATTCTACAAGCCGGTAATCGCAAAATGGAACCCGTACTTCAAAGCCATTCATCATACTTGTACGATCTTTTCGTTCTAGCATAAATGGCAAGAAACGTGTAATAAACATGTAAGACATTTGACGTTGCTTCATTTGCAGATCACTTTCACCTTCTAAAAAAGGAACCTCAGCAACCGCATCTTCAAATTTTTGTTTTTGATATTTTTCAGGGCTAATTTTATCTTTAAAATCCTCTGATAAAATTCCTGTGCTATACCATAAATTAACACTCCAAGGGAATATTTCTGCATCTAAAAACTTCTCTTGGTGGAACCATGGATATCCTGAGAACACTTCATCTGCGGATTCGCCTGAAAGTGCAACCGTTGCGTCTTTTTTCATTTCCTTAAATAGCAAATAAAGTGATGTTTCTAGTTCTCCAACTCCAGGTAAATCACGCGCTCGCATTGGAATTAATAAATGCTCTATTAAACTATCTGATCCCAACTCTATAGAGTGATGCTTTGTTCCTACATATTCTGCCACACGTTTCACCCAAGGTTCATCACGATCAAAACGAAGGAAGTCTTGCTCAAAATCTTTTTCATCATTGATGAAATTCAGGGAATATGTATGAAGGTGTTCCCCTTTATTCCCAAATTCGTTTCCTGCTAAACCTGTTAGACCACTTGAATCCAATCCTCCGGAAAGCATAGATACCACTGGTCTATCAGCAATTAACTGACGTTTAACCGTATCTTGTAAAATGGAGCGGATTGTCTCCACTGTCATATCAATATCATCTATATGGTTTTTACTTTCAAGTTTCCAATACTGTGTCGTATTTGAGCCATTAGAGGTAAACGTCATATAATGGCCAGCACGCACTTCGTGTATATCCTTGAAAATCGCATGACCTGGGGTACGTGTTGGTCCAAGACAAAATATCTCAGAAAGTCCTTCTTTATCTACTTCTGCATCTACAAGTGGGTGCGAAAGTAAAACTTTTAACTCTGAACCAAAGAGAATTGCACTCCCTCTTTGAGCGAAAAACAATGGCTTCACACCTAGATGATCACGACCAAGCATCAATTTCCCAAATCTTTCATCCCAAATACCAAAAGCAAAAATCCCATTTAAGTGTTGAACACAATCTTCTTGCCATTCTAAATAGGCATGTAGTAATACCTCTGTATCAGACTTTGTCTGAAATACATGACCTTTCTCCTCAAGTTCTTTACGTAATTCTTGATAGTTATAAATTTCTCCATTGAACGTAAGACCAATCGTATCATTTCCATCTTTATACAGCATAGGTTGAAGGCCACCTTCAGGATCAATGACGATGAGACGTCGATGACCTAATGCCGCTCGTTTTGAAAACCAATGCCCCTCTGCATCAGGTCCTCGGTGAATGATAGCATCTGTCATTTTTTTTAACGTTTCTTGTTCATTAGACAAGTCTTTAGACCAGTCTATCCACCCTGCAATTCCACACATAGTGTCTACCTTCTCTCAAATAGTATAGAAATCGACTAAAATCAGATATCAGTCGGTTTTTTATAAAAAAATCCGACTAAAAACATCTTTTAGTCATGTTTATATAATAAAATGAATTGAGTAAAAAATCAAATTATTCAATCGATAAAGAAATCACTTTCCCATTTCACTTGAGTTCTCATCGTCCGATTAAAAAATTATTAACTTAAACTTTCACCTTTATCCTAAGCTATAAAGTTGCATTCTATTATAGTTATATACTGGAAATATGAATGATGTGTGTTATTCTATAAGAAGCAACTAGAGGACTTTCTATTAGGCGTTAATAAATGACAAATAGACTGATAGAGAATGTAATGACAGAAAACTTCGCTAAATATTTCAAGGATAGGGTGTAGACGATGATAAAATTAGAAAAAGAAAATAAAAAAATGAAAATCATTCAATCTGCCACAATACTGTTCTCTACGCGTGGTATCCGTAACACAACGGTTGATGAAATTGCAAAGAAAGCTAAAGTTGGTAAAGGGACTATTTATTATTACTATACAGATAAAACTCAAATATTATGTGACTGCTATATGCGTCATATTCAGCTTAAACGCTCACAATTATTTGATTTATATAAAGAGGAAAAAGATGTTTTACTTCGAATACAAAAAATCCTTCATTATATCAGCCTAGAATATCATCAAGATCCGTTTGTTTCTACACTCTTTCAAGAATATAAAGAGTACCATTCACCCGAAATTACAACTTGTTTTAAACAATCTGAAGAAGAAGCAATTAAAATGATAAGTAATTTGCTTGAAAAAGGTTATCTGCAAGGGACTTTTCATAAGGTACCATTACCGCTAACAGCTTTTATGTTAGTGCGAATGATTTTTAACTATGAACAGGATTATATGAAAGATGATAAAAGTGATAAAGAATTTCTGCAGTTGCTAAAACATATGCTTCTTAAAAACTAGTTTTAACCACATACAAAAAATAATTGTGGTACAAATATATAAAGAAGCGCACGAATTATGGTGTTTTTAATGAACTCTTTTCAGTCTGGACAAATATAAGAAATATCCAATGTTTATTTAGGAATAACTGATAAAATCCCAATCCGCATGATTGTCCATAGACTAACAAATTTTGTAAAGAACCTTTTGATATATTATTGATTTGCTTACCTGAAGAAATTTCTTTAGTTAGGGATTTGCCAACCTTTTTTGTTTACTATCAATCAATTTTAAAAAAATTCTTCGTTTAGGGGCTACTTTAAAGTCTTAAGTTGATGGACATGTGGTAGCCCCCTACTAATATTCTTGCTTTTAAATTATTTTCAGTATATTATATTCATATGGTAATATAGAAATTACGGTATACAGAAAGGGATTAAATCTATTTGTAAGATTTAAATTCTTTTCAAAGATAAAAAAATCCCACCAAAACGTCATATAACTTTTGCTTCTCTTTTTAAGATGTATCTAATAAACACACATTTTTTATCAATACAATTGTGTTTTCAATATAAATGGAAACTTTTAAATAGAGGTTTTTTACTTTCAATGATAGGAGTTAGTGTTCTCAAATATAACAACAAAAAAGCCTTGCCTATCTAGGCAAGACTCTACTATTTTAGTTATATAATATTTACATAATAACTAAGAAACTAAAAACATATAACACCAAGTAGCAAAACCCTAATATTCCTCCTACAGCTAATACCTGTTTAGCCCAACTTTTAATTTTGGGATTACTGTAAATCACTTGCACTCTTTCCATATTTCCTCCTATTAGGGAGAACCCTTAAAGACTCTCACCTCGCTATAGTACCATTAAAAAATGACTAATAGAGGTATAAGTTTTGTCTAAACGTATAAATATGCAATATTGCATACAAAAATGTATTGTTACAAATGTAAGCGCTTACTATAATAGGGTTATAAAGGTTTACCACATCTTAATACGAAAACAGAGGAGAGAATAATATGGAAATCGCAATGGCAGTTTTAAAATTTATAGGTGGAGCAATACCATTAATTCAAGAACTTCTAAAAGCATTTATGTAATTTCATGATTTAGCAATTCTTTATAAATATTATCATACAAATGATCTGTATATCAAAGATAAATTGATTTACAGATCATTTGCGTGAGCAAAGTCCCTTTAAGGTTATTGAGGGACTTTTTTAATTTTTAAATACTTAAGGTTACGTCACATCAAAATCAAGTTAGCAAAACAGTATGAAAAATACCAAGCACCCTCCTCTGCAGGGCCATCTTGGTATTTTTTAAACTCACATACAAATTATTATTTATATTGTTTCATGGGTTCACTTTTAAATTATATACGTCTACTATACTATCGATAAACAATGACTACTGTCTCCCATTTAATCTTACAGATCACTTATAACATGTTCTAAAGGAACTCTCTTGGCGAAATTGATAAAAATAAAGAGAGACACTTGTCCCTCTCTCCATAAGTACTATATTTTAAAATTCTAAATCATCCCTTTTAATATTAAGCCCAAAATTGACATAGTAATTGCACTAATAATAATTCGTAAAATCCAAGTTGTATTCATGCTAATCTTTTCTAATTGCTTATTAATTGTAGCTATGTCTTTCTCATTAATTGTTGTGCGAGTTTCTAAATTACGAATATCTCGCATAATTTCTTTTTGTTCTGCTTTTAGACTGTCAATTTTCACATAAACATCTTCCAATACGTTCACACCCTTTTATAATCGTAATAAAGCAATCCTTACATGATATGAGACAACCCTATTCATGGTGAATTCATTGGAGGAAATTCCATACAAAATCCGTATTTTGTTAAAAATAAAAAAAGAGGCAGTTTTGCCTCTTTTAATACATAAAACTTAATTTTATCCAACTTTATTATTAATTCCATTGATTTGTTGCTTTAATTTTAATCCAATTAACTTACTTGCGTCCTATTTAAATTGATAATTTCTCAATTGAATACTACACAATTCTAGACATTATGATTGATATCACGAATAATATTATGAGCATTTCGTATAAGTGTGATTTAATTAATTACAGCTATTTTCAAAGACGACATATTAGCGATTATTTATGCCTATTCTACATAATTGTTAGCACTTATAAATTATTTTTTGCTCTAATAAATGATTTGATTAAATCCATATTCATCTGACTCTTGGTCCACCACTGCTGCTGCTTCAAGACCAGATATTATCTTTGCACTTAGACTAGATGTAACAAATTTATCACCTTTTTTAATTTTTTCAGCCTTATCTTTTGGGATTTTTTTAATTTTTAGAACTTTCTTCTTCCCATCGTACCCTCCCTGTAACAAAGCCTAGAATAGATTGATCAGTTTGCAATGTTACTTCCAAACGATTCGTTCTTTCATCTTTAGACATCTGGGTGCACCCCTTTTCGATTCCAATCGTGCCTTTTTTCCAAGGCTTAACAGTATATTAATACTAATCTCGTATTTCTCAGCCAGTTCCTTGTACTTCATATCACCCACTACCTTCTATACAGCTAGGAAGAAATTCGGTTATTTTCCTCTTCGAATCACTTTTTTCTTATATATAAACTTACAACTTTTATATTAGTATTAGTTAAATTCTCCCACCAGGCTCTGTATTAGCTGGTACTCCTGTATTCCCATGTGATTCTAATTTCGGCGCCGGGAAATGTCCATGAGTATAAGTTGGCGCTCCTCCATGATCCCCATCAGCTTCTAACTTAGGCGCCGGAGTGTCTCCTCCATTAAAAGAAGGTGCTGGATAGTCTCCATATCCATAAACTGGTGCTCCCGTATGCCCATGAGTATAGGACGGTGCTCCTCCTCCATCCCCAACTGAAACTGCTTGAACAACTCCTCCACCATTTCCATGAGAAAAACCAAAAATTCCAAATCCTAAAACAGATAAACCTACGACTGCTGTACCAATTTCCCTTTTCATAATCGCTCTCCTCTATATGTATTCCATGTTAATTGAAATGAACATATTATGGATATCAGTCATGATGAAAATTCGACTCATTTCATTATCATATATTTATATTTCTATGTATTTTTTTGTAAAACCTTCTTGAAATCTGAAGAAAATGGTTATTTTTATAAAAATTTAAATATAATAACAAATTATTCACTTTACAATTTAGGCTTTGTTGCCTAACCATATTCACCCCTTGCGGTAATTCCTAATTTAGTATTGAAATTCTCTAAATCTCGATTTATTATATTTTTGTATTTTCTCAGTTCCCAAGCCGAGAATACATCATCACTTACGAAAGGACCCGAACTCCATCGGGTTCTTTTTCATTCCTCTTCTTGTATATCCATTCATTTAAATGTAAAATTGCAAATAAGTTCTAACATTTTGAATCGAGGTGAAAATCATGAGAAGTTTTGGCTCATTAATGATCTCTACTGTCTGTTCAGTACTTCTTGTTATTTGGAGTATCTATTCCTTCTATAACGATTTCACAACAGGGCGCACATACTATTGGATTAATGGCATCGCAGCTTTTATTTTCCTTTTATTCTTTATCCTCAACATGCGCGATTTAAAAAATAAAAACTACAGAACCTCATCACAATAGGAGTTGACACATATGTGAGAAAGATTTAAAAACTATAAATATTCTTCAAAAGAATTAGAGTTCCTGCTTTGGTTATTTGGTATTACTTGTTTTGTACACTCGGTTGCTTTCTTTTGCGGACTATTTTCTTCTGAATTTCTTTGGTTTAAAGGTGTTTGCGCTATTGGAGCACTACTAGCCTTTATGGATGTTAAGCGAAAAATTAATAAGTACAAGATAGCATTATGAAAAGGAGCCATTACAGGTTCCTTTTTTTATTGAAAAATAAAAAAGCAGCTGTTAGGCTACTTAAAGTTTGTCTTATCACCAAATAAAATGATATATATTCTCCTGTTACACTTTCATCAACTCCAGCAACCCTAGCAAATCTCATCACATCAGCACCCTGAAGGAAATACATTGTTAGCATAACTGGCACCCGTGACCACATAAACCGATAAAGTTCATTCACTCTTTGCTTAGTCGTAACAATTAAATCGTTCGCAGGTCCATTAATCCACGCAGAGGTTCTAACTGAAGTAAACGGAAGATCTTTCCCATTCACCACTATTCTCGCCATAATATGTGTTATATCCACATCGATACCCTCATTCCAAGAATCAGATCTGTTTCCCATATTTACATAAGTATTCGATTCTATAAGAAATGTTTAAAATGCTTTTTTATTAAATAAAAAAGCAGCTGATTCGCTACTTTTATTCGCTTCAACCTTCAAAATCTTTATATTGCTTTGGATATTCATTTTTGAACACATTTTCATGCCATGCATCATCTGCGTCCGGCCTTGACTGCTTATTATTGTATTCATTCACATCACAATTTCCATTGAACCACTCAGGATTCCTATGAACGTAACGGTAAATAAACTTGATTTAGGATATCTAGAAAATTAATGTTTTAATTAAGGTTGTTTTAAGGGAAATTATCTATTCAAATGCCCATTTTGTTCAGATTCACGTTTAATGTGTAATTGCTATATAACAAAGAAAAAAAAACATGCGTTTCCATTCCATCAATGTCTACAAAAAATGACAATTGATTCATACGATACGATTTCCCTCCGTTCAATCTATTTACCTATGAATGAATTATTTTTTTGAGTTCTAATATGCAATAATGCATATTTCGTACTTTCAATTTTTACACATGCAATAATTTATTTATAAAAATACAAAGTATTAGTAAGGATGATTTTTATGAACAAATTCCGAAAGAAGATTATTAAATCGTTACAAACATTTTGGGGAGGCTTAGCATTCGGTATATTAATTTTTGCTATCTTTTTAATTATGGATCTAACAGATACCCCTTTAAATACATTAAGCTTGAGAGACTGGATAGGTTCTGCAGTAGGCGCAGCCATTATATCTGTAGGGATATTTACTTTAAGTAAATTGAATTTAAAATAAATTTCCCGTCAATACTGTATATATACTGTATGCCATAACTCATTTGAAGTAGTTTTCTTTGTATCTCCTTTTATTGAGCAGTTAGCTTTTGCTTGCTGCTCTATTATTTACGAAAAAAGATGAGGCTCTTTATAATAATTCTTCTTTATTTCTCAATATAAAGAGCCTTGGATTTTCGTTAACAATCTTTTACTATATAAACAAAGAGTACTTTGCTATTGAGGGAAGAGCCTGAGAGCCATATCAGGCTCTTCCTTGTTTATATACGCTGTAACCAAATAACGATTTTATTAAAATTTAATTCACGCCTTATTTTCAATTTCCATATACTTATACGGACTATAACAAATATACAATATAGTTCTTGGTCAAAGAGCGCCATACGCCCTAACGGTACCTTTCTTTATTCTAATAATGATTTTGTTAAAAACTTACATGTATATACTTTTCGTTATATAATTAAATTATCAATATATTAGGGGTGTTAGTTATGACAGAAACAATTATGATTTTGTTATATATATGTTTCATAATGAGTGCAGTTTTTAGCTTGATAAAAGAATTTCGAAAACCACAAAAAAACCAGTTCTTGATTTTAGTTGATTCCCTAATTTTGCTAGGAGCTTTATTCTTAGTAAGTAGTATTTTCATCTAATTTACATAACGAGGACTCCATTAAGGAGCAAAGCAGCCTAGCGCAAGCTGACTGCTTTTTTTATTAAATTAACTATTTTTTTGAATTTCTCAATTCACAAAGTACTAACTTTATAAAATGAGTTCATACATATTTATTGAATACATTTTAAATTCTTAAAGCATCAAATAATTTAGGAGTTGATAAATATGTCAAGTCAACCGCTAGTTATAACCCTTCCTCCTATTTCAAAAACCAAAATTACATTCTATTCTTCTTCCGGCCAAGTAATTAACCACACTTTTTTAACAAATGAAACTTTAGAACCTATCATAACGTTTGCATATTGTCCTGTAGACTTTGAAAGACTTGAAACTAAAGAATGCCAGTCCTTATAAAATAATTTTTCATTCTTATTTACGAATAATCTTTTTTACTTTACACATACTATCTGCAAGTCAGCTTCCCAGAGCCACTCTCTTTCAAATCGGAGCTCTTTACTCCGTATCGTTTGGTGCATGGCAGGTAACTTAGTCAATTACCTGCCTTTTTTACGTATAAGCATAAATCTTTTGTACAACAAGCAGTTAGCTACTTTGGCTAGCTGCTTTGTTGTGCAAAATGATTTTTTAACTTGTCACCATTTAATTAAACGAGCATATATATTATTAACATAGTTTTCTTTCGCTAATAGGGTCCCCTTTTTAAGAGCACTTGTGTATAGTGCTCTTTTTTGTACGAAAAACTTTTCTCAACAACTATCGTGTAGAATACCAACTCCATTTTTAGTAATATATAGGCAATCTCTATTATGCTTAGTTTTTATAAAATGACCCACCCCCTCCAATGTGGGTTCTTTTAAATTTTTTCTACAAAATAACGTTTTTTTAATATTGCCCCCACTAATTTGGACACATTTTCCACTATTTTTACCAAAAAATTCATGATATGGTTAATTAGTCGAGTACGTCATTGCTTGACACTTACCCTTAGAAGCCCCGTAGATAAACGGGGTTTCTTTTATTCAAGTAACCACTTTATTGAATTTTCCAACTCATATTCCGCATATCATGCGCTAGAATGCTCCACGATATTATACAGTACTCCATCGTTTTTAAATCCCCCAATTGCATACCACCAATGATCAACTGTAACAACTTTAACTGTTTCTTTAATCCTTACCGTTTCACCATCCTCAAAAAGATGTATTCTATATCCCATTTTCGCAAATCTTTTTTATTATAAAATTCAAACAATCAGTTTAATCTTTGAACAAGTTAGTGTATTAATGCTAAAGGTGAAATTATAATATTTCTTTAAACACTCTCATAAGAGTTCTCAAGGTTCAGCCCCACGAAGCGTAACGTTAGGTACTGAACTCTTTAGTTGCGCTAGGTAAGACTTTGAAGTAATCTCCATCTTTTCCCCACTTAGCACTGTACGTGCGACTTTCTTCGCATACAGCACCCCATCTTATTCTTTTATATTAAAGAACTAGATTATAAACTTTACGAAGTTTGTTTATTTTCATCAATTAATTCTTTTCCTATGAGAAATCCTAGCCTTTTTTATTTGTCTCATATCAGTTGGACCTTTCCAAACACCTGCCTACATGCATTGTTTTTTTCTTTTTCCCGACATACAGGGGCTAAAATCATACATAATCCCAATATCTTTATCCGGTATACCTTGCATACTTAAATCCCGGACAACCTCAGGTGTTTAACTACATAGCGCTTCCCTTCTAGGTCCACTATTCTTTTTAGGCTGTGTATCAAAATATCTACCCAATTGGCGTAACTCATCACCAGTCGGGCATATCTTTCCTTATTCAAATACTAAATGTATTCTTTCCCTTGCATTGTTTTGCTCACATATGGCTTTAAATTTCCCATAATACTTTTTGCATTTCAGATACTACCCATATCATGAATACTCATTAAATGGCTTCTTGTTGCAAACCTTAGCTTTCTAATCGTAGAAGGTATCACCACCTAACGATTGATGTTCATATTTATCCATCTCATATTCTTTTAGATGTTTCCACATGATCTTGTCGTCTATATACGGCACTTGCAGTACGGTGGAGTTTTCCTTCATATATACCTTCCTTGAATAGATTGCAGTTTCTCTAATCCAAATCGATCTATCACTACTTCTTATGCAGTAAGATGCGGTAAACAAAAACTGAGCTTTGCATTTGCCATCTTTTTTACTACCCTAAGCAAGATTTCTCCTGTAGGATACTATACTTACAAAAGACAATACGAAATCCAAGTCCACTTCAACGCGCGTATTATACAGTGAATAAAAATATTGAGCTCATCAATGTAGATGCTCTTATTAGCATAATGAAGGAATAAATATTAAAGAGCTAATCCTATACAAGGATTAGCTCTTTTCTTACGACCAATCGAATATCCATTATTTTTGTAAAATACCCCTATAACATCTGTTATACTGTATATTGAAATTTAGAATACTTAAGGAGGGATTAGGATGGCAAAAGCAATTAATGAAAAAGAAGAAAAAAAGCGCAGAGGGTGCGGATGTTTTGGGTGCTTAGGTATTATTATTTTATTAATTATTTTAATTGGCTCGTGCGCTAAAGACTCGGATAACGATAAATCAGACAAAGCCGCTACTACTATTAAACAAGAAGAAACAAAGAAATCTGAGGAATCAAAGGAAGACGAGAAAAAACAACAAGATCTTCAGAAGCAACAAGAGGAACAAAAGAAACAAGAAGAACTAAAAAAACAAGAAGCTGAACAAACAAAACAGCAGGAACTTCAGAAACAACGTGACGAGCAGCAAAAACAACAAGAATTGAAGAAACAACAAGAGCAACAAAAGAAACAAGAATCTGCTACTCAATCCAAAACAAATCAAGTAACAGAACAAAATGGTACTTGTACTATCAAAGGCAATAAAAATAGTAGGGGCGAGAAAATTTATCATATGCCTGGTCAACAGTTCTATGATAAAACGAAAGCTGAAGAGATGTTTTGTTCAGAAGCCGACGCAAAATCTGCCGGTTATAGGGCATCAAAAAAATAAATTAAAAAACCGGCTCCTTATGAGTCGGTTTTACTATTACTTCACACTCATATACTTCTCACTAGCAGTAAATAAAATGTCTTCCTATTAGAATTATTTGTTTGTATTTCTTTTTCATTTCCCATTGTCATCCTTTTTCATAATTTTCGTATGGTCAAACAATCCACTTGCTGACAATCCGATAATCATTCCTTGAAGTATATTCATTTTGATATCTTGAGACAAAAGTAAAACACCTAGCACAATGCCAAGCGTCAAATTTAATATCGGGATATATTTCGTTTGCAATCCATTTATTTTTGCAATTTGTGATAATCCTACAACAACCCCAATCATTGCCGTAATTTCAATCATTACATACCGCCACCTTTCAAGAAGAAAGTCAGAGCCGCTCCAATTATTCCACCAATAATAAGACGTAAGATCCATGTTGTATTAGCACTAATCTTATCTAATTGCTTATTAATATTAATAATGTCCTTTTCATTACCTGTTGTCCGCATTTCTAAACTTCTAATCTCTAATCGTATGTCTTTAATATCTTGCCTTATTTCGTGAACATCCCCTTTCACCTCTTGTAAACCATCCATATTTCCACCTCTTTCCCAATTCTTATTTGCTTTAAAATAAAAAATCCTACACTACAATATGCTTGGCTTTATGTTTCATTATTTAGTTCCTTTTTTATCTTTCTCATCTATATGTCCCTCGATAGAACCCCCCAACATCAACTTCTGCAGGAACTTCTACTACTGGATCCCCTGCTTTAACAAAGGAAACCGTAATTGAACTACCTCTAAATAGCTCTACGTTAACATTAAAATTGCTAGCGGTAATAATCCCAGCATTCACTAAATTGTCTACAACATCATCAATTTCCATAAACTTATTATCATTCCCTGGCATCATATCCTCATTCGGAGTTGGATCTTGAATGAATTGCATAACTAACTTCTCTAAGGTAGGAATGATTTGATTGATAATTTGGCTCTGTAATTGATTGTCCTCTGGATGTTTATTTTGGATAGGATTTGTCATCTTGTTCTCTCCCCCTAAAAAACAAAAATAGAGCAGCTTATAGCTGCTCTATTTTTGTTAATTCTTTAGTTTTTAATTGTACTTAGGAATCTTCTATTAATACCTTTAACAGTTTCTTCTAAATTGTATAATTTATTTGTAATTTTACTATCTTTTTTATTGATTTTTCACTTAAACCATACACCATTGTCTAGGCTAGATATAAATTACTACTCCAAAATCTCCAATGATTTTCTCTTTGTTAACTTAAATACGTGCTTTTTAATGTCTTTATAAAGAATAGTTTCAGTATCTATGCAGTCTTTTAACAAATTGATTACTGATTTACTCAATTCCTTCTTGAATCAAGGCATGAGAACAACTTAGTCCAGGACAACAGTACCATTTTTTATTCCCGGTCTTAGCCAGAACCCAAAACAAATAGCCACTCAAACGAGTGGACCTTAACCTTTTATCGAATATCTACAATGTCAAAGTGTTTCTCTGGTGTCCAACGACTCCCACCAATATCAATCCAGCCTTCTTTACGGAAGAATACTGTAAGAGGTTCTTTTGAATTAATACTTCCTTTGTATGCTCCGTCAATTCCATCACAATAGCTTACTTCATATCCTTCTGGGAATTTTGATATGGCTTTAAAAGGTCTCCAATAATAATGCTCTGCTTTTACCCAACGACTTCTACCTAAATCTAACCAAACATCATTATCTTCTCCCCAGTACGCATCCCAGTATAATACTTCTGCTGCTGTCGTAAAGTCCCCAAGATAGTTACCGTGTGGTCCATCGTAATAGTTAATACCATATCCTTCCCAATATATTGATTTTGCGAACCCAATCCCCTCTGGTTGCGGTGTACCAACAACGCCACCCTTACCTGTAAACCATTCAAGAGATTTTTCACTGTTTAAATAATTTAAATCTACATTACCAGTTACGCCTGCAAGACTACCTGTTTCTGTATACTGCCATAAATCACAACTATACGCTGGTTTATTTCCATAACGTGGAATCCAAAGGAAATCCGCATTCACAGTATTAAGTCCATAGCTTGTATACATGTGGTGTGATACATATAGACCTACTTTCCAACCTGCTGCACTGCATGTATCAATAAATGCCTGCGAAGCTTTTGCTAAGTTAGCCGCTCCACAACTTGCTAATGTGTCATCTTCTACATCTAATACTAAAAACTTTGCTTCTCTATCAGCGCGCGCCATAAAATCATTTGCTTCTACAATAGCATCCTGAACACTTACATAACATCCATAAGCATAGTGCCCAAATGGGACACCATAGTCTTTACAGCCTTGCACATACTCTTTATAACGTTTATCAATTGTCCTAGATCCATATTGTACACGTATAATAGCAAGGTCTAGCTCCTTACTAGCTGCAGCCCAATTTATTGAATTATTGTGATGAGATAAATCTGCAATTTTCTTCATTTCCATTCTCCTTCTTTCCCCTATAAAAATTTAAGAATAAAAAAACAACTCTTAACAGAGTTGTTTTTATCGAATATCTACAATGTCAAAATGTTTCTCCGGTGTCCAACGATTCCCACCAATATCAATCCAGCCTTCTTTACGGAAGAATACCGTAAGAGGTTCTTTTGAGTTAAT
>DWRB01000049.1:0-31873 GCA_018250355.1 Bolla brennus | reverse complement strand
ATATTCCACTAAGCTCATATGCACAGTCTGGAGAATATATAGTAAGTACAATAGTTATGTATGATAATGCTGATCATCCTGCGGTATATTGGGGTGGTAAAGATTTTAACGCGAATTTCAATGTTGAAAATGATTTAGGATCGGACCAACAACCACCTACATTAAATAAAGTAGAAGTAGATAAAAAGAAATACCAAGCGGGGGAAAGTGTACAAGTAAGTGTAGAAGCTGAGGATGACGTTTCTGGTGTCAAATATGTGTTCATAGATATAAAAGGCCCTGGAGGAGAAGAAAAGAGAGAGACAGCAAATTATGATTCTCAAACTAAAAAGTGGGTTGCTAATATTCCACTAAGCTCATATGCACAGTCTGGAGAATATATAGTAAGTACAATAGTTATGTATGATAATGCTGATCATTCTGCGGTATATTGGGGTGGTAGAGATTTTAACGTGAATTTCAATGTTACTGCAAATTAATTCGTGAATTTTAAAATATTAAAATTTAGTAATGTCGCATAATAAAAGCAAGATAGATGATGATTATTCTATCTTGCTTTTATTTTCTTAAATATGTAAAGAAAGTCTTGTGTTTTAAAAATCGTATTGCTATAATATAGGGGTAATAAGATTTAACAATAAAATAAAAAATTAATCAGTTCGCATATAAGAGAAGACCTCAATATGCGCCATGTCCTTAGGGGACGTGTGCGTGTATTGGGGTCTTTTTGCGTTTTGCGAGCAAAAACACCCGGAGGTGCAGGAATTATGTTGAATTGGTTGTCTGCAAAACTTATGACAACATCAGTAGGAGATTTCTTACTGGCAAAAAGTAGTTTTACGAGTGGTCTTGGTGTAAAAGAAGGTAGTGGTGCATCTGCTGCAACTGTCCAAAATAGTATGAATACCCTTGTAAAAACATTAATTGGTTTTGGTGGTATTTGGGTAGTTGCTTGTGTTGTATTTGCAAGTATTAAACTTTCTGGTGCACAAGGGAAGAATCCTGAAAACCGAACACAAGCTATGCTTGGTTTAGCTTGTGCGGCAATTGGAGGATTTATCATGATAAAGGCGTACGACATCGCTGCTTGGGTTACAACAATCTAACATAAGAGTTTGTAAAAGCTTTCCTCTATTTGGGGAGAGCTTCTCTTATACAAGGGAGGAAACGGAATGAGAAAAGTAACTGTTCCTGTTGATATGACTTCGGAACAAAAAACGCTGTTAGGTGTATTAAGTAAACGCCAATTGATTTATCTATTAGGTGGCGGGGCGGCTCTTTATTTATATGTACCATTTTTATGGCGGCTAGTTGCACCTAATGATGTGGTAGTAGCGTTTTTTATTTGCTTAATTTTAGCAATACCTACGGTAGTAGGTGTAATAGCGTTTGCTTTTATTTATAAAGAAAAACAACACATGTATTTAGATAGATTTTTACTTATCAAAATGCGTAGCCGTTCCGAAAAAGGGAAGTGGAGAAAAGGGTACGAGCCAACTATATGGGCAAAGGAGAATGTATAGATGTTGGAAATGATATATTTTGCGGCGATGGCCATTGTAGGATTTTTCTTTTATCGGAAAATGAACGGGAAACCGCTGTTTGGGTTTAAAAAAAAGGGAAAAAACCCGGGAGGGATAGAGAAACACATTGCTGAAAAAGGCGGAAAGAAAAATAAAAAAAATATGCCTCCTGAATCAGAAGTTGATGAGGATAATGTTGATTTCTTTAGCGCTTTTGTAGAAGACATTAAGGAAATTGACAATCATATGATTCGATATCACGATGACACATTTGTCCTAATCGCGGAAGCGCATCCAGTAAACTATTACTTACTTTCCAACATGGAACAAGAAGCGATTGATATCAAAATTGAATCATGGTTAACAACATTAGAGTTTAATACAAAAGTATATATCCAAAGTAAATTTGTAGATTTAACAGATCCTGTACGAAAAATGACAGAAACGATGAAAGGTGCGAAGGACCTTACACCAGAGACCGTACTATATGGTCAAGAAGTTATCGATAACTTAGAGTACTGGCAACGTTCGCAGCCTCGATATGAGCAAAAGCGTTATTTAATTTACCCATACAAGGTGGACATTAGTACGATTACAGCTGATACAGAGGAAGAATTGGAAGAAAAGATTGTAGATAAAGCGTTTAACGAATTATATCGTCGTTATAATGCTTCTCGAAATTTATTATCGAAAGCAAAAATTAATGTAGAAATGTTAACGAAAGATAAATTGATAGAACTCTTATACGTAGCGTTTAATCGTCGTAAAGCTGTGAAAGCACGTTTCCAAGATTTAATTGAAAATGAAAACTTCTCTCTGTATTCAACAGGTGAAACAAATGAGAGAAAACTAGAGTTAATAAAGAAGGTTCTAGTGGAAGAAAAAGCTGAAAAATCAAATAATGGGGTGGCGTAAATATGAAGTTGTTTGGAAAAAAGAAAAAAGAAAAAAAGAAATTAGAAGCAGAAAAAACAGATGAATTAGAGCTAGAGGAGGAAGAGCAGAAGCAAGAAGAGGTACCCACTCAATTAGATAATCAAACAACCGTGTTTGATGTCATTGCCCCAGAAGGAATGAAAATTGATGCAGAAGATTATGGTGTCATTAAACAATCTTTAGGAAGTAATACTTTTTTCCGTCCGTTTTATATTCCACGTGATGGCTACCCACGTATGATGCAAACCAATTGGTTAAACATGTTAACTTCAGCTGGAGAAGTGGATGTCATGATTGATATTCATAAAGAGCCAAAAGCCAAAGCAATGCGATCGTTAGATATGCAGCTTACTATGTTGCGTTCAAATCTTTCCTTCCAGCGGACACGAGGAAATATAGATCAAGAAAAAGATTTAGATGCGAAAATTCAAGATACAAACAATTTAATGGATGAAATCCAGTTCAATGAAAACGACTCCTATATGGTGAGTACAATGGGTGTTGCATATGCCGAATCAAAGAAAGAATTGGACGTATTATGTGAGTATATTGAAGATGAAATGCAAGCATCTCACTTTAAGATAGCAAGTACATGGAATCGTGTGAAGAGTGGTTTAAAAGCCGTTATGCCGTTAGGAGCACCGAATACACTACAAGATACATATCGAAATATTGATAGACGTGCATTATGTACGTTTGCACCGTTTGTATCAGGATCCGGGAGATTTAATGGCGGTGTACCGATAGGAAAGAACAAAATTACTGGACAAATAGAATTTTTAAATTCATTTGGTAATGCAGATTATCGTCCTCCAAACTATAACATTGGAGTGACGGGAATATCAGGCTCAGGGAAAAGTTTACTTTTAAAAATGAAACTTGCTCGTGAAACGTCACTTGCCGATACACATGCAATGATTATTGACCCAGAGGGGGAATTTGTAAAGATTACAAAACGTTTAGGTGGTATTAACCTAAATATTTCTCCTGAAAGTAATATTATTATCAATCCTTGTGCAATTGCAGTAACAGAGCTTCAGATTACAGATAAAGATGAAGAACTAGAAGCACTTGAACAATACGATAAGAAAGAACTCATAGAACGTGATGGTGTGAAGTATGTAAGATTTGTACCAATTTTAGAGAAAATCAATGAAATACTAGGATTCTTTGACATTATTATTCGCGGGCAAGACTTTGATCAACCAGGATTAAATGTATTCCAACGTACGATGCTAGAAGATGCAATTCGTGAAGTGTTTGAGAGACATGGTATTACTTCTCACCCTTCATCTTTATATACAGATGAAGTGAAGAAAGTAGATGGACAATTAATTCAGTCTCAAGTGAGAAAGCCAGAGCCAGAGTTAAAAGAAATTTACGATGTAATAGTAGAAAATCATGGAGATGATGTGAAAGCAGAAGAGTTAATTGCCGCAATTCGTCCGTTCTTACGTGATGGTTCAAAACCATTATTTGATGGACAAAGTCATTTTGGCCGTGGTGTGGAAACACAATTAAACGAATCACGTGTTGTTAACTTTAATATTAGTCATTTAGAAGAAGGGTTTTTAAAACCAATTGCCTTCCACGTTATTCTGAACTATATCTGGGAGCATTGGATTAAAAGTCCAGAACACGCTATTAAGCGAAAAGTGTTATATGTGGATGAGATGTGGCAGTTTATTGATTATGAACAGACGGTTAACTTCTTAGAAAAAGTAGCACGTCGTTCACGTAAAAGAAATGCAGGCATGTGTTGGGCAAGTCAGGACTTTGTTCGTATTTTAGAAAATGTAAAAGCACGTGGTATCTTGCAATCGACTTTCTCCTATTTCTTCTTAGAGCAAAATAAGATTGATAAGAAAAAGATCCAAGAGAACTTTAACTTAACTGCTGGGGAGCTTGATATTATTCTCAATAACCCAGGAAAAGGCGAAGGGATTTTCCGTGTAGGTGATAGTTCGGTTTGGATTCAAACAGATCCATCAGATAAAGAAATGATGTTCATTGAATCGAATGAAGCGGTACTACAAGAGCTTTTAAATAATATGAAGAAAGTACAAGGGTACGCAGGTTAATAGTGTATCAATGATAAGGACGGTGAAATTATGCTTGACAAGATAATAGGATGGGTTGGTGGCTTAATCGTTTCTATGGTTAAGACCTTTCTCTCTCCTATCTATAATTTAATTGACTCTATACCCGATTTAATTTTTGGTGGGGATAGTACAAAATTAAATTTTATATTTAAAGATGAGACAGCTGGAAGTATATTAAATTCCGGATTACCAGTCATGTTTAAATTTGCAGCCTTTTTAGTTTTAGTCAGTGTTGTATTTGCTGGTGCAAAGTATTCAGCAGCTGCCATTAATCCAACGAATCGAACATATATCATTGAATATGCGAAGGATTTACTGATTGTTTCTATTTGTATATGGCATTTAGATTTCTTTTATAACTTTGTATTTGATATTAATAGTTGGGTAGCATCAGAATTTAAAAGAGCAATAGGAGAACAGTCACTAGATGTTTTTAAACCAGGTCAGACAATTACTGACTTGTCTATGGATAAAAATAAGAATGATTATTTATTTCAAATTTTTGCGATGTTGATAGAGGTTGGATTATCACTTTGGGCAAACTTCTTCTACTTAATGCGAGCTGTATCTATTTATATTTTGATGTTAATGGGACCGATTATGGTTGGTATGTGGTTATTCCCACAAAAGAAACAACAAACACTGTATTGGATCAGAGAGTTTGTTGGTACCGTACTTGTGCAAGGTATACATGCAATTACCATATGGTTGATTTTTGTGCTGGTGGGCAAATCAGATAATACTATTATTAAATTAATCTTATTTGCTATGTTTATTCCTGTAGGTGAGATTGTAAAAAGTTTCATTGGTTTAAGTACAAATACGGTTGGAGCAGTAAATCGAGCAGGTACGCTGATGGGAATGGGTGCCTTAGCGAGTATGGCAGGCATTGTTAAAGGAATACGTGATGACCATCGTAGTAATAAAGAGAAGACAAGAGCTAGTAAAGAAGGCGAGGAAGATAAAAAAGAAGATGCTGATAATCCTAAAAATGCGTTGGGAGCCAATTTAGGGACAGATGTAGGTACAACATCTCGTGCAGCTCGTATGTTAAAAGCAGGTCAAATTGGAAGCATGGTTGGAAAGGCAACCGGTGGACTCGCAGGATTAGCAATGGGCGCGGGACTTGGACCAGAAGGAATGGCTGTAGGAACATTTGCTGGAAGTAAAGCGGGTGGAGTTCCTGGCGCAGTAGCTGGAAGAACATTAGCAGCTGGACTTGAAGGAGTTACTAGTGCTGGGAAGCATATTGGTTCTAGTGTGAAGAAAGGTCTAGATACGTATAAAGGGTTAAATGGAGAACAATATCCAGAGTTAACAGATGAAGATATTGCACAAGACTTAGCTACGAAAGATTTTGAAAATTGGAAAGCGGATAATCCTGATTCTGCAGTTGCGAGTCGTTTAAAACAAGCATTCCCTGGTGCATCCGATGCAGAGATTGCAAAAAAAGTAGCAAAAACAAATAGTGATCAAATGTCTCATTTCAAAAATCAGCGAAAACAAGATTTACAAAAAATGAAGAAAAATGCTACACCATATGGAAACGCTAGAGATTTAGTTAATGCTGCGACTAACGCATTCCAAAAAGGATATGAGGCAGACCATAAAGATGCGTTTATGAGTCAATTACCAGAAAATATGTCAGCAGAAGAGAAAGAGAAAAAATGGAATGACCATCTGAACTCAAAAGTACAAGGATTTAGAAATCATGCAGAACAGGCGGCAACAAAAGCTGGTGCAATGCCAGTTGATGCGAAGGATAAGCAAGGGAACAACCTGTTTGATAAGTCTTATGTGAATAAAGATGCGTTTGCTTCTCAACTTGCACTTGGGAAAGTCGGAAAAGCAGTTGAAGGAGTAAAAGGAGAAACTCTAGAGAGTGGCCATCAAAATATGGGACAAGTAGACTCACTTGTGGGTGCTTCAACTGCTGCGTTTAAAAAGGCATATACTGCAGATCATAAGGCTGGATTCATGAAGCAATTCCCTGCGGATGTACCACAACAAGAAAAAGAGGCTGCATGGAATAAACACTTGAGTCAAAAAGTACAAGGATTTAAAAATCATGCACAGAAAGCTGCCGAACAAGCAGGGATTGTGCAACAAAAAGATGGGACTAGCTATGCTAATAAGGAAGCTTTTGCTTCTCAGCTATCGCAACAATTACAAAGCAATCCAAATATAAATGCAATGGGTGTATCTAGTGTATCGGGCATTCAAAAAGCGGTAAATGGTGTAAAAACACATAGTTTAGCAAATGGATATGGAAACCAGGAACAAAAAGATGTAAGTAATGTCGGGAACTTAGTACAAGCATCTACAGAATCCTTTAAACAAGGATATGCAGCAGAGAACAAAGCAAACTTTATGAAGAACTTGTCTCCAACTATGTCTCAAACGCAAAAAGTAGAAGCTTGGCAATCTCATCTAAATGATAAAGGTAATGAATTTAAAGCAGTTGCTCAGCAAGCGGCGGTACAAGCGGGGGCAATGCCCGTCCAGGCAAAAGATACGAGTGGTAAGAGTCTACATAATCAATCGTATATTAATAAAGGTGCCTTTGCTTCGCAATTGACGAAAGGTTTACAAAGTAATGCAAGTCTTGGAACAGTGAGTCAACAAGTAGGTTCTGGAATTACTAGTGCGATTCAAGGTGTTCGTTCACATGGTGTTGCGACAGGTGGTGCAATCAACAAAGCTGTGTTTGCAGCTACGCAAACGCAAGCGAGTATGGCACGTGTAGGAAATCTGTCTGTTTCTGAAATTGAACGCTCGTATGCAGATGCATCAGCTAGTATAGCTAATGTTTCGCAAAGTGCTGGGAAAATGACGATTCCAACTTCAGCAGTGGGACGTATGACACAGCAAAGTAAGATGGTTGGTGTAAGTATGATGGAAGGTGCCAAACATCTCGTGCATACAAAAGGTATGGAAAATGTATCACAAGCATACTTTAATGCGTCTAGTGCTGTTCAGCAGGGTGGTGGAAATGCAGTACAAAGAGTGATGAGTGGAACTGCAGCTGCCGTTCATACTTCGTTAGGAGGTAATGCAGCAGAACGCCATTACAATGTAACAAAAGGATTAAGCTATGCAGTAGGTGTAATTGGTGGTGTAGGTGCTTATCAAGGGACTGCACGTATGGTAAGCAAACATAATCCTTATAACAAAGCTGTCCAAACAGAGGCAACAGAAATTCAAGAGATTCTGAAAATGGTACCAACAACAACGGATGCTACTGGAAGACAATCAGTTGCTCAAGGTGCAGTACGTCTTGTTACGACAAATAATAAATCATGGATTGAAGCGAAAGATTCCAGTGGAATGACACAAGTTGTATCTCGTTATGGTAGTGGAGATAGTAGCATTCGTTCTGGACAAGTTGTATATCAAGATTTAAATATTTCAGACGGTCAATTAACACAGTATCGTAATGGTATGAAATCGACGCCAGCGTATATCCAAGACTCTAGTGGTGGAAAAGTTAGTGTCAATCGTTCTATCAATGTTAATCCAAATCAATTGGTGGGCAATCAAAATCAAAGACCTTTACAACAGAAACCAACATTTAGTGAACCGCCAATTACAGTAAATCATAAGGTAGACAATGGGAATTTTTATATGTCTGACTTAGATCAAGGTGGTTATCAAAATGTACAAATGGTGGTAGAAAGAGATCGTAGTTACATGGTTGCTACCACAACAGACGGTACGGTTTCACGTATTTCACCATTTGGAAAAGGTGATACACGCTTACAAACAAACCAAAGAATTGAAAGAAGTTGCGATGTAAAGGATAGCAGTATTAAACCAAGAGAAGAAATTTTAGTAACACATACACAGGAAGAAGTAGTACGTACAGAGACCCAGCTGAAATTATTAGAACACGACCCACAAAACCTGATTCCATTTGCGCCAAACCCTCGCTTAGCACAGCGAAGAAGAAGGAATAATAATGAAAATGGAAAGTATGGTGTGACAGGTCTATGAGTCAAAATCCTAACGATCCAAATGAACAGAAAAAAAGCAACCCTTTAAAAGACGCAACTTCCCATTTTATTAAGAAAAAAGGGATGAAAACAAGCGGGAAAATGGCAAAAATGGCAGGAAAAGCAGGAAGGGCGGCAGCGAAAGCTGCTGCCAAACTGCTAAGAGCTGGTGTAGTGAAAATTGTGGGAGCTATTGTGGGAGCCGTAGGATTACCTGTTGCTCTCATTATGGCTCTTATTATTACCGTATGTGTTATTTTAGCATCTTTTGTACCATTTACCGATGATGAAAGTAAAACAGAAGAACAAGTGAAAAAGTATATGGAAATTTCAATGGCGCTAAACGTAGACTGGAAAGAGGTTGTCGCTTTTGACATGGCGCGGTTTGATAATGATTTGACTGGTAAAGATCCGCATGATGCTATATCATATTTCTTGGATATCCAATATGAAGAATATACGGAAAAAGAGGTATGTGAGGCAGGGTCAAATGGCCCTTGTGAAAAAAAGAAAAAGGAGATGCAAAAAACAAAATCAGAAAGTTATTCCGGACCAGATGTAAAAAAGATATTGGGAGATACAGATTTTAAGAAAAAAATAGATGAAATTAATGCAAGTGGTAGTAAAAAAGTGACAGTTTCTTCTCATGGATTAGAAAAAGCGATGGAGCTCGCAAAGTTTAGTGAGAGTCAAAAAGATCGCGCCCGTGAGATACTAGCAGCAGGGATGTTAGAAGGAATGTATGGACATCTTGCGCCAACTGGTGGATTTATTGGCGGTATGTGTGTAGGTGCAGTGAGTCCAGGAGGAGAACCTGTCAATATTAATGAAAAAGTAACCGGATATCTTCCTAAAATTAAAGAGATGGCAGAAAAACATGGTGTCGCTGAATATGTTGGTATTCTGGCAGCTCAAATGATGCAGGAATCAGCTGGAGCAGGAAATGATCCGATGCAATCATCAGAGGGACATTATGGAGACATGAGTTCATCTTGTATAGGTTTAAAAGATAATGCCCGTGTAGGGTGTATTAAAGATCCGAATATTTCTATTGAGGCCGGTGTACTGGAATTTAAAGATGTGTTAGGACAGGCGAATGGAGATATAGCCCTAGCCTTACAATCTTATAATTTCGGGTCAGGATTCATTAGCTATGCATTAGCGAGGGGTGGTTATTCAGAGGAAACAGCCATTGAATTCTCAAGAAGTAAGGCACATTTAAATCCGGGTGGTTGTTCTGATCCTAATAACTTCCGAACCAAAGTAGGAGCGTGTTATGGGGATTACACCTACGTTACTAAAGTTTTGAAATTTTACAAAGATTTAGGTTGTGTAGCTTCTGGAGATGGTGAATGGATTTCTGATAAAGGTTGGAAATGGCCAACAAAATCAGGACGTATTACAGATACATTTGATGCAGTTCGTAATGGAAAGCAACATAATGCAGTAGATATTGGGGCGACGACCGCCGGAAAAGCTGGAGACCCTGTGTGGTCGATGGAAGTTGGTATCGTAACGAACCAAACAGGAAATGTAAATGGTGGTGGTTTAGGTGTCTATGTAGACCATGGAAATGGCATTGTATCTCGCTACTTACACTTGAGTAAAATATCAGTTGCACCAGGAACCATGGTAACAAAAGGACAAATAATTGGGGAGATGGGGGGTTCTAACTATAATAAAGATACTGGTTTACTTAATATGAATGGATACGCTGTCCATTTAGATTTCCAAATTCGTATTAACGACCAACCAACGGATCCAATGAAATTCTTTAAGAAAAATGATGATCCAGGACTATCATCTGGCGGTTCCCCTATTATGACGAATGACAAACGACAAAAGGTATTAGCAGAAGCAAAAAAATGGCTAGGTCAAGGGAAAGTCAGATATGTATTAGGGGATCGTAACCCACCAGGTGGTACTTCAGATTGCTCAGGATTTACGCAGTATGTCTTTAGAACAAGTATAGGTGTACAACTTGGAGATTGGACAGGTGCTCAAGTCGGACAAGGTAAACAAGTACCAGATATTAATCATGCCCAACCAGGCGATCTTATATTCTTTGAAAACCCAGGACATGTTGCAATTTATATGGGAAATCAAAAAATGATTCATATCGGTGATAATAAAGGGGTACAAATTACAGGTCTAAACTACACAGCAAGAGGTCAACATATGACGCAAATTCGTAATGTTATAGACTGATTTAGGATGTGAGAAAATGAAGAAGGTCATGAATGTGTTAGCAAATCTTCCACAAAAGTACATAGTTATACTTGGAATCATTGTGCTAGTGCTAGGTGTTGCTGCTTATAATACTGTGCATCGTTACATGATGAAATCACAAGAGCAGAAGGAAGAACAAGTAAATCAAGATGAGATAGAGATGCTTGGAGATAAACCAAAGGGGTTTGATACAAAAGAAGAGGAATATATCGCGAAAACAAAAACAGTAGAAGATTTACTACGAAAAATTTCTAATAGTAGCTATGATGTTCCTTATTTGTTTACAAAGGCTGGATTTGGTATTGAGCCAATGAAAATGACAAGTAATGAGCGTATGCTTGCTACAGAGGCTGTACAACGATACTTCCTGCAGGGAGATAAATTCTATAATGCTCGTATTATAAAAATAGAACGTGGAAAAAAAGTAGATACCTTTCACATTGAAATTCAAATTCAACAAGTGAATTTCCTTGAACCACGTCAATTTAAAATACAAGTAAATCGATATGCGCAAATTGTAACACCAATTGAACAAATACCACACGGACAAGAAGAAGTACCTGTTGATTAATTGAAAAATGAGGGTTGTGTATATACAAACACAGCCCTTTTAAAAAAATTAAAGAGTACCTAAAAATATTTATTGAATATTCATAATTTTCTAATATAATAAAAGCATGGTTAAATAAAATTTGTATATATCAGTGAAGTGAAATAGATGTGGAGGTAAAAATATGAGAATGTTATTTGGGACAGCAGCAAACTATTTTGCTGGATACTCTTCAGGTAGAGGATCGGGATTTTTAGGGACATTATTCGGATGGGCCTTATTAGTGGGTAGTGGATACTTGTTAATTACCAATTGGGACAGTATTACAGTTTGGATGCATGGTTTAGATATTGTAACAGGATTAGATGGGTATGAAGACATGAGTAATGGATTTATATTTATCTGCTTGATTGTAAGTGCTTTTATCTTCATGCTATTGTTACTGGTTTTCGCAATCGTATTAATAGTGGGTGTGGTATTTTTAAATATTGTCATTTGTACAATCGTATTATTGGTATCACCAAGTACATATAAAAAAAATAAAGATGTGGAGAGTGAATGGAAATGAGTACAATTCTAGTTTTAGGTGGTTCAAATGGTAGAACATTAGAGAAATTAGCGAAAAAAAGAGACTGTCAGGTGATTTTTCATGATGGAAAAAATCATGGTGGTGTAAAGAAAACGTTTCGTAGTGTCATAAAAAAATGTGATGTTATTGTAGTACAGAAAGGTGCATGTGGTCATGTGTCTATTGATGTAGCAAAAGAATACGCAAAGAAGTATGATGTCCCACTTTTATTTAATCAGGGTTTTGGAGGAACAGGTGCGATTGAAATGGGATTAAAGCAGTTGCAGGCTGCATGAGGTTCGATACAAATGAATGGAATAATCATTGATAAATCAATATATATAATCTTAAAAAACAATGGGAGAAAATGTAAAAGTTTAAAAATATCTATATGTTATTGTAATGAACAGTATCGAAAAGATAAAGAAAGTGGAGGATGGAAATAAGAATATGAGTAGTGATACTAGATATAAATCGGGTTTCATCATTTTGATTTATTTTATAATGACACAATTCGTGGGTATAATAGGTGTACAATTGCTAGCGAAGACAGGTTGGTATGATATTCAGGGAAACCAACAGCAAGCAATCCAACAACTTTTAATGCATTGGGAATTAATTGGATTTTCACTTACACTACTAATCCTTTTTCTTATATATAGTAAAGAATTGATGAAAGATCCGAAGTTATCGATTAAATTATCAAGAAACTCATTCGTATGGATCTTAATTGGGATCATATTAGTATTTCTAGCGCAGATGGTTGGTAGTATTTTAGATAAGAGTGTATTCCAGCTAACAACGCAATCAACAAATACGTCTAGTACAGTCGCTGGTGTAGCTGTATCTCCTGTGGCTCTAATTTCAATTGTTCTTTTGGCACCATTAGTGGAGGAACTTGTATTCCGTTATGCAGCCATAAATATATTAATCGATAAATTTAATAAAACATGGAGTATAATAATTAGTTCATTAGTTTTTTCTATCATGCATTTCGATTTTCCTTTTATATTTGGGTATTTTCTAATTGGACTTGTACTTGCTGTAGTATATGTGCGTACTAATAGGTTACTAGTATCATTTTTTGTTCATGCTAGTATGAACTTAGTTGTTGTTATGCTTCAGATTTCTTGATGAAATGGAAGATAAAATTGTGCAATTATTCATTAACATCTATAACGAATAAAAAACTATCTTAAAGATTTATCAAATAATGAATATATGATTATAAACATCTTTAAGTAAGAAGTTGTCGAGAAAAATTCAATTTGCGAAGAACGAAAAAATTTCACTTTTAATTTTGGGTAAAGCACACAGTATAACTATCACAGTGTAGATGTGCCAAATAGCCATGGAACAAAAGTAAATGAAGCCCAAATGAATAAAGTATTAAGCAAAAGAGGAATGTAAAAAACAACTTGGAGGGAATACATATGTCAGCATTTTTAAATTTAATTGCTTTAATATCATTAATTACTTCAATCGTATTTTTTGGGAAAGGGTTCAAGAATAAACCGAAATTCAAGAAAGCCGCTTTATTCTTTTGTGCAACATGGGTTTTATGGTTCGTATCAGCTATGATTGACCCGGAGCCAACAAAGGTAAATGGAAAGCAAGAAGCAAAGGCAGAAGATAAACAGGAGGAAAAGCAAGAAACAGAAACTAAAAAAGAAGAAAAAGCGAAACAGGAAGAGACCAAGAAAAAACAAGAAGCAGAAGAAAAAGCGAAACAGGAAGAGACCAAGAAAAAACAAGAAGCAGAAGAAAAGATGAAACAGGAAGAGACCAAGAAAAAACAAGAAGCAGAAGAAAAGATGAAACAGGAAGAGGCTAAGAAAAAGCAAGAAGTAGAAGAAACGAAAGATAGCGAATTAAATGAAGCGCAAGCACAAGAAAAAGCAGAACAATCGAAGATCGCGCAAGGACAGGGTGCGCGTAATAAAGATGTCCAGTTATCACAATTAGGGGTTCAAACAATAAAGGATGGGATCAAATATACGACACCAGTGCAAGATATTCACATTGAAGCGAAAGATAGTTTAACAAGAATTGTTGCTATTATGCCAGTGGGAACAACGAAAGAACAAGCAAAAGAAGTAGGAGATTCATTGGCACGACAAGTAGCAAGTTTTGGAACGATGGGATTATATGTTGATTTACACTCACCTAGCAAAGACTATTTAGGCGAATATTGGGAGAACTTTAGCGGTGATATTGGTATCTTTGACAGTAACGAAAAACAGTTAGCGCGTGGATACATTAATAAATTGAATCCAACTAAAATAAAATGGTAACTTGACAGAAAATGAATTATTTTTTCTTTGGGTTATATTGTAAATTATGACTATGAACCACCTGTAAATCCAAATGTACGAAATGATTATTCTGTGCCCATTATGGTGGGGAATGGCGTACTGGTAGTTGCCAAATTTATTTATAATAAAACTGATGAATCGGATAAATAGGTAGTCTATAAAAAATCCTTACCATTTCCATAGGATGGCGAGGATTTTTTATGTACAGAGGAAAAGACACCCTAAGGTACCTTCCTCCGACTTGAACCACTTTAATTTTAATAACATCATTTTACAATCACAAATATATCTTTAATCTTTCATATGATATTTTATCATTTTTTCAGTCAATTGCATAAAATTAGTGAAAAATAGGTTATTTTTTGTAAATCCCTTTTCTCCATATCCATTCGATGGGACCATAGCGGAAATATTTACTCCAAATTTTGCTGAATAAAATTTGCACAAAGATAATTAAAATCCCGAAGATACATAGTTGCCAGTAATATACCTGTGAGACATCTTTAAAGTACAACGAAAGAATGACAAGAGTTAGTATACTCTGGCTAATGTAATTCGTTAAAGCATACTTGCCTACGTTCATAAAGGGGTGCAGCCACTCTATATATTTTTTATTCTCACAAACTCTAAGTAGAGTACAAATATAGAATATAGCTAGCACTTTGCCTCCAAATAGAATCCATAGTTGTATATCCTTAGAGTAATAGACATCCGTTTTTATAAAATAGTAGATAATAGGACAAGAGAGAAGACATGAAATGCATAACGAACACCACTGTAAAAATCTAATTTCCTTTATTAATTGCGGTACCCTTTTAAAAATATCTTTCTTACCAGCCCATAAACCGATTAAAAATAAGCCTATGTATTCCGGAATTCCTATTAGTAGTTGTTGGAATTCCTCGGTCATTAGAAAGAACAGACGAGCTTTTACTTGATGTGAATAATGTGTAAATAGATTTACCGTTTGATTGGTAGTATTACCTGTAAACATATATTGATAGTGATTTGGTACTTCAGAAATAGAAGAACTTGCTTGTATAAATAAAATAGTATGTAGTGTATAACTAACAAGTAAAAAACAGCAACCAGCTATAAAAATAAGCTTAGTAGATCGCTTATAAAAGAACAATAGGATAAAACCTACTAAAGCATACGCATGCAAAATATCTCCATACCATAAAAAGATGAAGTGGAGTAAACCGAAGAGCAGTAAGATACACAGTCTGCGGGTAAACAGCTTATACATAGAATAGCCTCTTGTTTCAGCATTTTTTATAAAGATATAAAAGCCTACTCCAAATAAGAACGCAAAAATAGTATAGAATTTTGCTTGTATAAACAAATCTACTAAAAAATGAATTACTTTATCTGTACCGGAGTAACCGGTTTGATTAAAGGGGTCTAGTCCCGTCATAGTAGGTAGATTAGCAAATAGGATACATAGTATGGCTATACCCCTTATTATGTCTAAAGAATAAATGCGAGCGTTTTGTTGCATGTAAATTCTCCTTTCTTACAAAGAAAAACGAGCACTATATTAACTAGCGCTCGAATTACGTCTCGCAAAGAATCCGTCATATGTAGCAGCTGACACTGCCCCTTCTAGGCGTTCAACTTCTTCGCCTCTATTGTAAGCTACAACAACTGGAGTACCAGGAATGTCGAACTCTTGAAAGGCACTTTGATTTTCTGGTGTAGAGATATCAATGCGATAGATGGTTCTATCATGCTTTTTGGACATACTATTGATATCTGGTGCAGCCTTTTTACAATAATGGCAGGTTGGTTGATAGTAATACGCAATAAATTCTTCATGGGATTGTATCTTTTGCTTTAATTCTTCTTTTGAAATATCTTTTATATTTTTTTGTGCACTTTCTGCATCTACAGCAGATACAATTGTTTTTTCAGGTGTTACTATTTCTGTTTTGACTGATTCATTTTTAGTTAAAGTAAAGATCGTGATACCAATAACACATAAAGTTGTTATAACTGCTCCGATTTTGTAGATTTTTTTCATAGTAAATTCCTCCTTAAAGTAAAAAAAGGACAAACCTCGCCCGAGTTAACTGGGCGTAAGGTTTGTCCTTCACGCTACGTACAATAGAATATAAACAATGGTAACAAATTTTCTACTTACATTTTAACACAAAATCCATATAAAATACTATACAAATGTTTAGGTGGAGAAACAAAAATCAAGAAGCCATTAACAATTTCACGTACCGTATGATTAATAAAATCCAAATAAAAAATAAGAAATTCTATTTTATTAAATGGGGTCCCGCCAACCAAATGGTTAATCAAATTGCTAGTTTAGCAGGACCCGTATTAGCCGGTATTATAATTGCTATAATAGGTGGGATTAATGCCCTCTGGATAAATACTATCTCTTTTATAGCTACTCTAGTTGCTGTATTACTATTGCCGAAATCAGAAAAGAAGAAACCTACAGATAGAGCAAAAACACTATTGCAAACTATAGGGAATGATATGAGAGAAGGGCTTAAATGGTTAATAAACGATCGTCTTAACCTTGCTTTATCTCTTCAAGCAATGGTCGGAAACTTTGGTGCTAGCGCTGTATTAGGTGGGCTTATGTATTTATTATTTACTTTCTACATTAAATCTATCTGCTGAAGAAAGTGGGATTAATTATACTTTAATTGGGGTAGGTGGTCTTTTAGGAAGTATCATTGTTATTCCACTTGAACAACGACTTCGAAGGGGAATCCTTATTCCAACCCTCCTTGCTGTGGGAGCAATTGGATTGATCTATGCAATATGGAGTGAATATTGGCTTGCGCCGGGCATTTCATTTGGTCTTGCTATGATTTGTAATATAGCCTGGAATATTATTGTAGCATCCGTCCAACAGGAAACAGTCCCCACCGATATGTAGGGAAGAGTCTTAGGGTTTTCACGTGTGCTTACTCGTTTGGCTATGCCATTAGGAGCACTAGTAGGTGGATTAATTTCCGATTTTAATCCGGTTGCAATATTTATTTTGGCATCAACTACAAAGGTCATTGAAGTTATTATCGCGCTGACTAGTCCTATTCGTAAACTATGAGCAAAAGTGTTTCTTCATTAATGACTTTCTAACTAATTAAAAACTAATAACGTGTATAATATATTTTTTCTTAATTTAATTATATAAGGATTATGTAATGTTAATTTTATATTAAAACACTTTTAATCAAAATATACACTTTTTTAAAAAAATTTTTTCTTTATTTAATACTATTTATTAACTTTAAAAGACCAAAGAACCTACCCACTTACCTACAATATAACCCATATAAATAAGCAGAACTCCTGTTAAGATATAAAAACAAGATTTAAAATACATACTCTTTTCAATCGTATCACCAATTTGATGAAACATGTTTGACATAAAGAAAAAACCACCTTTTTAAAATTACTAGAGCACACAGAGATATTATCAGAAAATAACTAATTAACACAACACTTATTGGAATAATAATGTATAAAATAATAACAACGTTCACAAAAATTTAAAATTTATGAAATGAATTACTTTGCAGTTAATATTTAGAATTCAAAAGGTTTATTAGGTAAAAATACGTTATATTACAACTAATTTTTTATATGTATTAAACTTTCAAACCTGGGTGAAACCGATTTATTTAAAAAATATTTTGATTTTTACTGGATAAAAATTCTAATGGAGGCTCTAATGCAAATACATGATAAATTAAATAGGATTAAACATACCTAATATAATGACCTATTAAGTAGTTATTCCAAATAGTTAATGTTGTATATAATTCACATCCCCACATAGTACTTATATACTTTTTAATAAAAAGATAATCTCTTTAAAAAAATTTCTTTTACTATTATACATTTAAGATTAAATTACCTATTGGTATCCTTTTTCTTCTCTCAACTACTCGATAGCCATTCAATAAGCAAAATTCTTATCAGTAGGGGGATAGCAAGAAGCTTTGAAACACGAAAAAGACCACAAAGCTTTCTTAAGAATTTGCTTTATAGCCTTGTTGTCTTATGATTTATTAAGATAAACCTCAATTTTATTTCCTTCAAAATCCTGTTTTTAATATAACAATACCCAGTGGCTACATTCGGTATACTCGCAGGAATATCTAATACATTCCCTGAAAAATTTTCCTGAAATGATATAGTAATTTTTTTATATAAAAAAGAAGACGGTAAACCCGCCTTCTATATTTATTACCATTTAATATCAGATGCTTTGTAAGCATAGTAGGCTTCTAAAGTTTTTTTGCCACTATGTAATTGTAAATCATATTCTCCAGCTCTAACTCCTTGTGAATAATTATTATTACTGTTCCACTCAAGTTCCTCACCCGGTTTAAGTTCTTTACCTTCTATATAGATTTTACTAGTTCCCTTATGTTTAAGGTTAACCGTTAAATTAGAATCACCTGTATTTTTAACATATACTTTAAGATGCCCATATCCTCCAGTAACATTGAATTTTACGTTCTCAATACCATCTTTTTCATATAGAGTATCTGATCCCATATCTTTTACCTCTGCACTAGCACCTGTAGGAAATGATAGTGCAGTAACTCCACCGACACCAAACGCTAAACCTAAAGAGAGTAATACTGGAAATAGTTTGTTCTTTTTCATAAATTAATCCCCCTTATTTGTTTTATTTAATGCATCTCAAGTATAAACTGAATTACATAAAAACGTAATATTGGAATGTTGTTTATCAATACAGTTCGGAATATTCTGTGTTATATTCCCTCTTAGGAAGAAGCACAAGGTTTGATTACCGCTTTTAAAAAGGAATATTGAAAGTAATAGTAGGCTTAATCCTTGTGTTTTACTCTTTACAAACTTGTCACAAAAATAGAAGAGAAGTATTGATATAATAAAAAAACAATTCAAATGAAGGCTTTAATTTAAGAAAAAGAATAATATTTATATAGCATACATGCAATAATGGAATGCAGTATAGATCATTATACAAGCATTCTCTTTATATATGCACACTATTTATATCATGAGTATTTCGCTCATTAGCATTACACTAAGTTAAATATATAGATAATACAATTTTATTGTAACAGTAATTTTTTTGAAATAATAGACTATTTTTGCATTTATTACATGATAACATTTAGATATAGAGTTAATAAATTGTTTTAATTCTAAAAAAATACATTTTTACAAAAAAACGGAGGTAATTTTAATGTTGAAAGAATCTTTATTAGTAAACACAAAAAATATGTCAGTAGAAGAACTTTCTTTTGATGAAACTCAAAAAATTGATGGCGGTGTAAATCCTTGGGTTGTTGCTGGAACTGTAGGTGGTGTAATTGCATTAGGAAATGAAGTGTATAAATTTGGTGGCGGAGTAGTAGATGGTTGGAAAGCTGCTGGGAAAAGAAAGAAAAAATAATTTTAAAATAGAATGGGGATATATTATGAATTTAGTAAATAATAACATTGAAGTATTATCTGAAAAAGAATTTATGGAAATAAATGGTGGAGGTAGAGATTTATCTACAGATGTTGGTAAAGCAGTTGGATGGGGATTGAGAATATGGGATGAAATGAGTAGAAGTTCTTGGGAAACTTGTAAAAAGCGTGGAATTACATCCCGTAAAGATTGTTAGTTAGTGTATTTTTTGTATTTTTATTGATAAAAAAAACTTCCTATTCAGGAAGTTTTTTTATCAATACATTATTAATTTTTACTGTATTTATCATTTAATTTATTTTTATTAGTTATAAAATAGCCTAAAATAGATCCGAAGTATAAAGTACCTCCAAAAGTTGAAAGGTTAAATTTCTTATTTACTAATAGTTCTGCTAAGAAAGTAGTTAATAGTAATATGGTTAACAATATTACTATATATTTTCTTTTGAAAAAAAAGCTTAAAACATTGTCAATTATAGGATTCATTATTTAACACCATTTCCTTTTAGATTTTATAACAAAAAAGTAACATAAAAATTCAAAAGAATCTATGTTTTTTTATATTAAAGAATAAAGTAAATAATTTTTATTTGTTTTTAAGGAATGAATTTTATTTTTAAATGAATGTTTATTATTTATAATTTTAAGGTGGAAAGTTATGAGTAAATTTCCTTTTATTATGCAACATGATTTAAAAGATTGCGGTCCAGCATGTCTTGCTATGATCTCTAGACATTATGGACTTTCTATATCTATTTCTAAAATTAGAGAAATAGCGGGTACAGATTTACAAGGTACGAATGTGCAAGGTCTTTTAGAGTCAGCTGAGAGATTGGGATTTGATACAAAGGGAGTTAGAGTAAAGGAATTAAACGCTTTATATGAATTACCTCTACCAGCTATTGCACATGTTAATATGCCAGGTGGCTTATTACATTATGTAGTTATTTATAAAATAAATAAAAAGAAAGTATATGTTTCTGATCCAGCTAAGGGTCTTGTTATTTATTCTTTAGAAGATTTCAGTAAGATTTGGACCGGGGTTTTGGTATTACTTATTCCTGGTCAAAAATTTAAAAAAGGAAAAACATCACAAGGAAATTTGGTGAGGTTTTTATCCTTGTTAAAATTACAGAAAAAATTATTATTCTCTGTGTTTTTTGCTTCGATTTTTTTTAATATATTTGGTTTATTAGGAGCATTTTATTTTAAATTTTTAATAGATGATATTGTAACTAATCAGTTACTTCAGACATTACATGTTGTGTCTATTGGGGTTATTGTACTATATGTTTTTAAAGTGTTAATTTCTTATTTTAGAACTCATTTGATTTTATATTTGAGTAGACGAATTGATGTTCAATTAATGCTTGGATATTATCGTCATGTAGTAGGATTACCTATGAATTTTTTTGAGACAAGAAAAGTAGGAGAAATTATTTCTCGTTTTATGGATGCAGGTAAGATACGTGATGCATTATCGACGATAACGGTGACATTAATGATTGATACCTTGATGGTTACACTTGGAGCGATTTTGTTATATATACATAGTCCAATTTTATTTGGGGTTACGCTTTTACTAGTTCCTTTTTATATAATTATTATTTTGTTATTCCACAAGCCATATCAAAATATTAATTATGAGGAAATGGAGAGCAATGCTAAATTAACATCTTATTTGGTAGAGTCTTTAAATGGAATTTCTACTGTGAAATCTTATAATGCTGAAAAAGAAGTGTTTTTTCAAACAGAAAGTCATTTTGTTAATTTATTAAAACATGTATTTAAAAGAGGAATGTTATCTAATTTACAAGGTTCTATTAAATTGGGGCTTGAATTAATTGGGGGTACAGTGATTCTTTGGATTGGCGCTATACAAGTTTTAGAAGGAAATATGACTATTGGTGAATTAATTACATATAATGCACTTTTAGCATATTTTTTAGATCCAATTGAGAACTTAATAGGAATTCAACCTACTATGCAGTCAGCATTAGTTGCAGGGGAAAGATTAAATGAAGTTTTTGATTTAGAGTTAGAAAAATCTGAGAAAGAATTTAATAAAGTTTCTATTAAAAAGTTATCCGGTAATATTAAATGTTCTAATGTTACATTTCGTTATGGTACTAGAAAAAATATTTTAAATGGTATTAGTTTTTCAATTGATTCTGGAAGTCAAATAGCTTTTGTTGGAGAAAGTGGTTCTGGAAAAACGACTATTTCAAAGTTATTAATGGGATTTTATGATCCGAGGGAAGGCGAAATTCATTATGATGATTATCATATCAGAGAAATTAATAAAACATCATTGAGAGATCGTATCTCATATGTTTCTCAAGAATCATTTTTCTTTAGTGGATCAATTTATGATAATTTACAATTTGGATTAGATAATAAAGTTACATTAGAAGAAATTATAAAAGTATGTAAAGATGCAGCGATTCATGATTTTATTAGTGAATTACCGTTACGCTATGATACTTTGTTAGAAGAAAATGCATCGAATTTATCAGGTGGTCAAAGACAGCGTTTAGCAATTGCAAGATCTTTATTGAAAAATCCAGATATTTTAATCTTAGATGAAGCGACAAGTAATTTAGATTCTACAACTGAGAAATTGATTACTGATATGTTAAAAGAATTAAGGCATAAAGGAATTACAGTAATTATGATTGCTCATAGATTAAGCACAATTCAACATGCAAATAAGATTTTTGTTATGGAAAAGGGAATGGTAATAGAAGAAGGTTCTCATGAAGAATTGTTATTTATTAAAGGTGAATATTATCGTCTATGGAAAAATCAAACGATTCATGCTGAACATATAGATTCACAACTTCATGTAATGCGAGGAAACCAATATGAATAAAATATATTCTTTTGATCAGTTATCAGATAGTGTTGAACTATTAGAAAAAAAACCTCCTCGTGTTATAAGTTGGTTATTAGGGTTTCTTTCTTTAATTTTTATAGTTTTTTTTATTTGGGCGTATTTTAGCAAAATAGATATTGTTAGTAAGGGTACAGCAATTGTACAAGGTAAATTTGAAGTAAGTGTAATGCGAAATCAATCGGCTGGTATTGTTGAAACGGTTCTAGTTCGTTCTGGTGATGAAGTAAAAAAAGGAGACACTTTAGTTCAATTAAAAAACAGAGAATTGGAAAACAAACAGAATCAATTTGATCAAGTTGTTAAAAATTTAGAACAACAAAAAAAGATGTTGGAAGAATTAAAGAGAAGTATTCAATTAAAAAAACCTATATTTTCTAATGAAGTAGATGAAAAGGTAAAAACTGAGTATAAAGCTTACGAAGAGGGTTATCAGTCTTTACAAAATGAAAAAGAGAACGAGATAAAAACATTGGATCATAGTAAAATTTCTAATGAGCAAGATGATGTTTTACAAGGATTAATTTTTGAAAAAGAAAATAATCAGAGAGAAATTGAATCTTTGATTAGACAAAAAGGAAAAGAGAATATTCTTAATGAAAAAAAAGAATTGTTGAATGATGAAATAGTATTACTTCAATCTCAAAAAGATAATTTAGTAAAGAGAATAGAACAGAGGTCATCATTTTTAGAAAGTGAAAGAAAGAAAGTTGAAGAAATTAAAAAAGGTAAACAGGATCAAAAAAAATATGGATTAAGTCAATATAAAGAAAATACTATTGTTTCAGTTAATCAACGTATTCAAACTTTAGAACAAAGTATTTTTGAAAAAAAACAAGAGGTTGATAGTGCTAATATTCAAGGAGAGACTATGAGTATTAAAGCTTTAAAAGATGGTATTGTACAATTACCTGTAGTTTTACAATCAGGTGATTTAGTTGATTCAGGACAAGAAATCATTTCTATTGTTCCGAAGGAAAATGAGAAAAAGATAAAGATGTTATTGTCGGCACAAGAAATAAAAGGAGTTAAAAAGGGTGATACAGTACAATATTCTTTTCAATTAAAGAAAACAGATAAACAGGTAGGGAAAGTTACTTATGTTTCTGTAAATCCTATTTTTGATAAAACTTCAAAATCTTATATGTATGAAATAGAAGCAACGATTGAAATAGATGATTTAGGTGAATTGCATACAGGTATGATTGGAAGAGGATCTGTAATTGTAGGTGAAGAACGAGCTTGGAAATTTATATTAAAAAAATTTGATTTTATTTCTAATTAGTTAAAAATAAAATTAGTAATTTATGATAAAAATTTGTATGAATTATATGGATACAAACTGTAAAACGAAAAAAACATAATTGGAGGTTTTTATTTATTATTGTAGGTAATTATCGTTATAAAACGAATAGGAAATTACAAGACATAGGGTAATAAAATATCTTTAAAAAATAAACATACTAGAGCGCGCCCACCTCGCTAACAAGCTAACAAAATAATATCCCTTTAAGTTAAAAATACGCTATTCTTTCTGTATAGTTATAGGAAAGGATGGCGTTTTTGTATGTCTGTTTCTATATCTGATGAATTACAACTATTTACTCAAGAAATCCAAAGACTTTTATCTCCAAATATAAGGGGGTGACCTAATTGGGGGGAGTACCCAAATTGCTGCAATAGAACGCAAATTAACTCACAAAAAATGTGAAAGCAGAAGAATTAGGTAGTACGTATCAAATGTATAATTAGAGTCATGGTATGGCCAGTGGATTCATGTTTATGGGCTTCTTCGTTGGAATTGCGTTCTTAGCAATGATGGCAAGTTGCCTAATGTTTAAAATTCTATCTGGCGCATCGAAAGACAGCAAACGTTATCAAATGCTTCGTAAAATCGGTTTCCGCCGGGGGTTATTAACACAATCGATTTATAAAGAATTATTCTTCATATTCTTAGTACCGGCAATTGTGGGTATTGCTCATATATTAGTTGGTATGAACATGTTCGGTCCGCTTTTGATTGATCCGTATTTCCGAATTTGGTTGCCACTTGTCATTTTCGTAGTAATTTACTTAATTTACTACTTGATTACAGTTCAATTGTATAAAAGAATTGTACTTCCGAAAGAAAAATAGTTTTACAAAACATACAAAATGTTAAACTCAAAAAAACCAGTGATATCCTACACATGTACTAGTATCACTGGTTTTTTATATGGAAATTTGATGGTCAATTTGACAAATTATAAAAAATTACAAGCTCAGTTTTACATTTTCCCAACGATATTTTTGTAAAATTACCTTTCTTTTCCCTCTGTTTGATTGGCTTGGAACTCCATTTTTAACGCAATACTATCTCCTTGGAACACGTTCTGATCTGTGCCGTTGTCTTCAAATACAAACTTTATCCAAAACCAATCCATTTTCCCAGGTTTTAATCCCCCTGTTTCAGTCCACTTAGAATGAAATACTTTTTTGGAGGCAATCTCTGGGCTTTGTGATTTTAGTTCTGCAAGAGTTGTCTCGTATACAGGGCTTTTCGCAGGATCCCAATCCAAAAGAAATTGTACTTTAATATGTTTACCGAAATCTTCTGTAGTGTTATTTTGTTTTAAATCGTTTACAGTATAGTCTATTTTCATCATGATATCTTTAATATCTAATGTACCACTATTTTTCAAATTGAATTTCTTTAAAATTTTGTCCCCAGGTTTTAAATTTTCTAAGTTAAGTGAAGTAGTTGGTTGTATAGCTAAATCCAATGTACCTGCAGCAAATGAATTATTTGTCACCACTTGATCGCTAAAATATGCATATGTTCCCCCACCAATTAAAGATAAACCAAGAGTGGCTGAAACTACTCCAACAGCTAATTTCTTTTTCAATGACATTTTTTGTTCCTCCCATATCATTTTTATAATCTTTCTCCCTAATCAACCGAAAAGCTCCCCTTAATACAGATATACCATGAATTGTGAAAAAATTATATTTAAAGCAGAAAATTCCTTATTGAGAAAATTATGTTATTACCTATCTTCTGTAAATGAATCGTCCCCAAAATAGAAAAGTTGGATTTATAATTATTAAAACCTCTGCCAAAACAAATTAATATTAACTGCCCTTTATGATTAGAATTATTTATTTCTTCAGGAGTGTTCTAATACTTCAAAAGGTACATCTTTTGAAGCGTACTCCTTCCCACAGTAAAACCATATTCCCCATAGATCTGGTAGAAAACATTATTCAATATTTTTATAACATAGGTTGAAATCCCCAATTTTAAAAAGGATTTCTCCAATATTCATTGCTAAATTATCACCATTTTTACTAATGAGGGCTGCGACTCTCTTTTTTTATTTCATTTCGACATAATATGACAAAATAGTTGTGATTATATTTGTTATGATAGTTCAGGTAAATCTTACATTTTAAACGCTGGGGGATACATACTATGAACAAAAAACTATTAACAACACTTACTTGTTTCGCTTTATTTATGGGATTAGCAGCATGTTCATCTAACGAGACAGCAAGTACTTCCAAAGAATCTAAAGCTGAGCTAGAAGCACAAAAGGAAGCTGAGAAAGCGAAGAAAGCTGAAGAAAAAGGGACTGTGAAAAAGGAGAAAGCAGAACAAGAGACGGCTGAAAAGCAACGCAAACAGCAAGAAGAGGCTACAAAAAAGGAACAACCAACAACTACTTCTGGTAACACTATTAAAGGCTTAAAAGACGAACTATCCATTGGTATGCCATTTAAAGATTATCTTGCTAAAAAGAAATCATTAAATGTAGAGAATCCCTTCAGTATTTCACTTGGAAAAGGTAATGTAGGTAGTGTCCTTCAGGCTCATGATGGATTATTAGTTGTATGCATTGACGGGGAAAAAATATTTGATTTAAAAGTATTTAATACTGTTGATGAAGTTAAGACATACGAAGAAAGTTTGAAAAAATAACATTTGAACAAGATTTCAATATGGATATCATTAAAATTAAGATGATTTTAGTTGGAGAGAAGCACTAGAAAGGGTGCTTTTCTTTATGAATTTATACACAAAAGGAGATTGAAGAGTGAAACTAACTTTATTTACAATATCTAATGAACAAATTAAAGAACAATTGAGCAAGTTGCAAACGAAGGTTGATTCTTTGGAGACTGTAAAAGATGTACAGGATAAGATTATTTCTGCAAAAGATAGTCAAATATCATTTTTGAATGATCAAATAGCGAATATATGGACGCCGATCACAATAGTTGCTGGTTTTATTGCATTAGTTTTTGGTTATGTAGCATGGTTGAACAATCAGGCACAAAATAAAGTAAAACAAGCTGGAGACTTGATTAATCAAAATCAAGAAACAGCAACTATTGCACAAGAAAAGTTAAATGAATTAGAGGAAAAACAACTATTACTCCAAAAGCAAACTAACGCAATAGAGAACCGACAGAAATTCGAAATGATAACCACTCAAATCCACAAGGACTTAGGATTTATTCAAAGACGTTTCGAAAAAGATCGATCTTACTGTGTGGACGAACAGAAAAATGAGTTTGATGAACTTAGTCATGAAAGTTATGATTTAGAAATAAAATATTTACTCTTATCTACAGAAATAAAAAATAAAATAACAAGAAAATTTAATATACTTGAAGATGACATCAAAAATGTGGAGAAATTACAAAACGATGTGGATAAATTTACCGAAAAGTATCTTAAGTTTTATGGAAAACTTAGATTTCAAAACTCTGAAGAATAACTACTCATACATATTATTAAAATTAAAGTGGTTCAAGTCGGAGGAAGGCACCTTTGGGTGTCTTTTTTTTATTTTCAAAAGAACCTGCTCAATTCATTCTTCAAAACATAAGGTAAAGTGAACTCATTAAAATGCATGGAATGAACCCTAATTTTACCTCTGATCTAAAGGAGGCACTATTGTTATGGGATATGGTGGTAGTTGCGGCGAAGGCTGCGGTTTTGCTGGAGGATTTGCTTTATTAGTTGTATTGTTTATTCTATTAATCATTATCGGATGCAGTTGTTTCTGCTAAAAAACTATTGGAGGAGGCACCTTAAGGTGTCTTTTCTTAATGAAATTTACATTAAATTAATTAAACTTTATAAATAGATGTAGTAAAATAAAGTTGGGTGGAAACCCAGATATATTTGTGATGTAAGAGAAGTCTTATGTAGATTAAGTAGAGAGATGGCACTTTTAGGGAAGTGTCTTTTCTCTATGCGACAAAATTATGATTAATAAAAAAGATAATTTAAAATTGGAGGCTATATGAAAATTTGTAGTGAATGCAACTCTACTGGAATCGAGAATACCCAGTGTTGTGGAGAATGCAAAAAAAAATTTGAACTATCGAACGAAGAAATAGTAGATCTTGAACAAAAGAAACTTCAAACTAATAAAATCTCATGGATACAATTTGTTTTGGGGATATTTAGTATTGGTATTGCAACAATACTATTTGTAGGTGTTCCATTAGAGATAACAAAATCTTTAGAGTTTATTCAGAAGAATTTTAGCGCTAATAATATTAAGTTAGTAAATAATTTTTTATTGAATTTCTTTAATTTGTTAATAATAATTTTATTTATATCAATATACAAACCATTTCGTAGAATGATATTATCCATATTTAATATTAAACCTCTGTATTCATTCCGAACATATATATATATTTTCTTAGCTAATCTTATGATTATAGCGACAGATAATATAACTTATCTATATTTTTCTGATTCTGCTAATATACAGGATAAATCCTTAGGTATAGAAAATTTACATGATAAGACATTGATTATTTATATACTTACTATGTTATCAATTGTTGTAATTGGACCGATATATGAAGAAATATTATATCGTGGAATTATTATTAAATTTTTTGAAGTGAAATATTCTTTTGTAGTTGGATTAATTATATCTAGTTTATTGTTTGGAATAGCTCATAATTATGATATCGGATTTATTATTTTTGCAACTATAATGGGTATTATGTATTCATTACTTTATAAAAAAACTAATTCATTTTTTCCTTGTATAATTGCTCATATTACTTATAACTTATATGCATTCTTGTAAAAAATATTGAGGATACCCCAAATGGTAATTTCAAAGACTCTATTTTGAAAAAAGTTCAAATAAAATAGAGTCTCTTGTTAGAAATCTGAATTTATTTTTTTATACATAACCTATTCTTCAAACCAAAACAGAACATCAATAGGTGCTTTTAAAACCTTTGCAATATCATAAGTAAGTTTGAATGAAGGGTTATATTTTCCATTTTCAAGATTGCCAATTGTTTCCCTTCTAACACCAACCTTATTAGCTAAATCTTCTTGAGACATATTTAACTTTACTCTATATTCTTTCATTCGAGTCTTAAGTGGCATCTTGCATCCCTTTCTTTTCTCTATGCTCAAATACTTCTAAATTAATTATGAATGTGCCTAAAGGTATGGAAAATGAAATTATAACGAATAACCGAATTATATGTACATTTTCAAATATAAAAACACTTAACAGTAGTATACTGCCTAGTACTATCGCTACGAAAAAAGCTCTTGTAGCAGCGATCCGAACATGCAGCATAAACAGCTCATCTGGTACTACTCTTGCATATGCGAAGAAGAAAAAGAAACCGAAAAAATAATATGCCCATAAAATATTACCTAAAAATGTAAGCGGACCTAAAAAGCCCAAAAAACCAAGAAATCCTAAATATGCTAATTTATTTTTCATATAAACCTCCCATGTGATATATTTCGCTCTTTATGTTATAAATATATCACATAAATTTGATAATAAAAAGGACAGAAAACAGTACAACAGTTTTATAAACTTCACAAATTCATCTAAAAGTTACCTCAATATTACTTAATATGGTGAAATAATATTTGGATGGAAGTCCAATACATATTATTAAAATTAAAATGGTTCAAGTCGGAGGAAGGCACCTTTGGGTGTCTTTTCTATTATTATTCGACATAATATGACAATATATAGATTGATAGTTTGTTATGATAGTTCAGGAAATCTTACATTTTAGACACCAAGGGAGACATATTATGCACAATAAACTATTAATCGCACTCATAGGTTTTGCTTTGATTATGGGATTAGCAGCATGCTCATCTAACGAAACAGCAACTAACTCTAATAACTCTAAAGCTGAAGAAAAAGCACAAAAAGAAACAGAAAAAGCCCAAAAGGCAGAAGAAAAGGCGAAACAAGAAGAACAACAACGTCAAGAAGCGGAAGCTCAAAAACAGGCAGAAGAGAATGCAAAACAAGAAGCAGAAGCTCAAAGACAGGCGGAAGAGAAAGCGAAGCAAGAACAAGCAGAAAGAGAAGAACAACAACGTCAAGAGCAGGAACAAGCCCGTAAACAACAAGCAGCACAAGCCCAAAAGCAACGTGAAGTGAAGCAACAAAAGAAAGAAGAACCTGAACTTTGCGGTTCACCAGAAGTTGGAATAACATGTGAACACGTTCAAAAAGAATGGGAAAATGAGCAAAAGATTGAAAAAGAACTCAAAGAAAAAGAAGAACGCCAGGAACGAGAAGGTTTGGAGTATGCAAAAAGGAAAGCACAATCATTTGAAGATAAAGAACGAGAAAAAATGAGTTGTGATGACGCAAAAAATGTTCTTGAACAATTAAAAAATGCCGAACAGAATCCGGCCATAAGAGAAAGCATTGTAAAGTACCAAGAAAAAGTAAATATGTGTAGCAAGTAATAAAATAATAATTGGATTAGCGTCCAATACATATTATTAAAATTAAAGTGGTTCAAGTCGGAGGAAGGCACCTTAGGGTGTCTTTTCTTTTTGTACATACTAAAAAAGCCTTGCTATCTTATAACACGGTAAGACCTTTCAACAAACAATACTTGAAACTATATTAATTTTACTTCACATTAAGGTTAGGGAATATTATTATACTAATAAAGTGCTAAATAGTAGGTGTCGAAAATGGAATTTAATGATTTGGGTATTACCATTAAAGAACTTAGAATTAAAAAAAATATATCTCAATCCAAATTATGTCATGGAATATGTTCACAAAGTCAAATTAGCAAAATCGAAAAAGGTGTAATTTATCCATCTAGCATATTGCTATATCAATTATCAGAAAGACTTGGTGTTGATCCAAATAATATATTTGCATTAACTAAAAACAAAAAATTAAAATATATAGAAAATGTAAAATATGTAATAAAAGATTGCTTAAAGCAAAAACAATATAAAGAACTTTATGAAATTGTGAAAAAAGAGAAAGATGAAAAAAATTTCCAGGCAAAAGAAGATAAACAATTTCTCCTATGGCATGAAGCAATTGCTGTATTTGAGGTGAACAGATCCATAAAAACTGCTTTAAATCTTTTAAATAATGCATTAAAACTAACTTTAACCAATGTTGATTTTTTATCAGAAAGAGAAATAGATATTATGCAGACAATGGCTATATTTCATGGGGAAAATAAAGAATATGAAAAAAGTATTACTATATCAAAAAGATGTTTAACTAATTTTAATAAATTAGATTTTCCTAGAGATAAAGAAATTAAATTAAAAATCATTTTCAATTTAGCAAAAACTTTGACCTCCACATATCAACATGAAGAGGCAATAAAATACATTGATAAGGGCATCAAATTAGCAATTAATCTAAATACTTTATACCTATTAGGTGAACTATTCTATTTAAAAGGTCAGTGTTTATTAAAGATTAAACAACACAATGTAGAAGATGTTGTTTATAACTGGAAAAAGGCATTATTTATATTCGAACTAACCGAAAAAGAATATTATACAAAAATGATACCAGATGAACTTATTGAAATACAAAATAAAAAACACTCATAATTTCGTAAAAAATACTTACAAATCCCTATAGTTTTTAAACTTAGAACTATATTATTAAAATTAAAGTTGTTCAAGTCGGGGGAAGGCACTTTTGGGTGTCTTTTTTTTATTTTCAAAAGGACCTGCTCAATTAATGTCTAAAAACATACAGTAAATTGAATCCGTTAAAATACATGAGTGAACCCTTGTTTTAACCTCCGATTTAAAGGAGGAACCATTATGGGATTTGGTGGTAGTTGCGGCGGCGGCTGTGGCTTTGCTGGAGGATTTGCTTTATTAGTTGTATTGTTTATATTATTAATCATCGTTGGAGCTGCTTGCTTCTGCTAAAAAAACTATCGGAAAAGACGCTCTTATATGGGTGTCTTTTCTTTATGGAAAAATCCCTACACAAAGTGCAGGGATTTTCATGCTACGAATATATAAAACTGATTA
>DWRB01000048.1:0-33957 GCA_018250355.1 Bolla brennus | reverse complement strand
AATTTCTTTTGTAGAGCGATAACTTCTCGTCAGTTCATAATAACCTGTTTCTTGGAACACTTCCTTAAAAGCACTCCAATCTTCAATCCCTTGATAATCATAAATCGCTTGAGATAAATCACCTAATATAGTGAAAGAATTACCTAGTGTAATTTCTTTTAATACGTAAACTTGGAATGGCGAGAAATCTTGTGCTTCATCAATAACGACGTGATGGAATTTCTGTCCGATTTCAATACCTGTTATGCGGTGATGTATGTAAATTAAAGCTGGTAAATCTTCTACATACACTTCTTTTTTACGACAACTCTTTTCAGTTTCTTTCACAAGTTCTTCAGGCAATACTTCGAGTATTTCTTTACTTTTCAATATTGAACTATAAAGTGAAAGTGCACTCATTTTCGGCCAAAACTTCATATATGTGTTCAATCTCTTTGTCGCTTCTTTTTTTAGTAATTTCTTCTCGTTTGTTTCTCCATACTTTTTCAGTTCAATTTCAATCCAGCGCTTCATTCTGCCGACTAATCTTTCTCTTCTTTTCTTTAATGGATAATGTTTATATTCAACTTGCATCCATTTTTGTATGTCTTCTACTGGAATAATAGCTTTGTCCCATGCCTCAAAATCACTTGTTGGTATTAATTCTTTTTCAAATTGAACCATTCTCTCTTCAATAAAGGACTTAAATTCCAGTGTACCTTTCAATTTACCGAGCATAACCTTTTCTTCATCACGATTAATAGAAAAGGCTTCTTTCAATTTTTCTTCTGTCTGCTTCAATTTCACCGAATCATCTAACGTACGTAATGCCCAATCTGGAAATGTTGTTTGACTAATATTCCCTACACCTAATTCAGGAAGTACACTCGAAATATAGTCTAAAAACAGACTATTCGGAGCGAATACAATCATTCTCTCAGCTTCTAGCTGCTCACGATATTCATAAATTAAAAAAGCAAGGCGATGTAAAGCAATCGTTGTTTTTCCGCTTCCCGCAACCCCTTGAATTAATAATGGTAAGTTTCTTTCCGCACGAATAATATCATTTTGCTCCGATTGTATCGTTGAAACAATATCTTTTAGTTTATTATCTTTATTTTCACCTAATCGATATAGAAGAAAATCATCGGCATGAGATACATCTTCATTTCCTTTTACATATGTATCAACAACACGTTCTAGTTCTCTTTTTCGGATAGAGATATTTCGCTTTAAATAAACATCACCTTCTACTAATCCGTCTGGCGATTGATAAAACGCTAATTCATCTCCCCCGGTAAATGAATAAAACATACTTGCGACAGGTGCCCGCCAATCAATTACAATTGGTTTCATCGTATCTTTATCTGAAACACCTACTTTACCGATGTAAATCGGCATAACATCTTCCTTACCATCCTCCTGAAAATCTAATCTTCCAAAGTATGGCTCCTGCACACCAATACGTAAGTTTTGTCTATTAGACTCCCTCATACTTTCAAGAATTTGCTCTTTAAAATCTTCTCCATAATAAACTGGAATTTTTTCAAGTTGTTCTAATTGATCCTCCATCGTACATAACGTATCTTTCATTTTTTGTAACTCTTCTTCAAAAATGTTGTTCATTTGATGATTCCCTCCTGTCCGTTCAATTTTTTAGTCGAAATACAATTGTATTAAAAATCCATTTATAAAGTCAATAGTTTTAGTAAGAATTTTCTAAATCAAAAAAGAGTAGAGATTAATCTCTACTCTTCTTTATTTTAATCCGGTACGCCAAGCATTCATTTAAAGTTGCTAATTCTTTATATTTTCGTTTTTCAAAATCATATGCTCCGCCTGGGAAGAACCCTACAATACTTAATCCAGCTTCAGCACATAGATTGCTAATCTCATCTACCGTATAACATCGTAAAGACTGTGTAACTATATCATTGGGATTATTAGGGTGCCACCAATGATCTAACATTCTTTCATTTATACTATCATATTCGTATTTTCGCATAGCTGCACTTAAGGTCATTTCTTGTCCACTTACTTTTTTCCAATACAATGGTTGATACATATCAATAAGTGCACATCCATCATCCTTCATCCAGTTTTTAATGCGTTTTAATAGAATCAATTGCTCATCATCTGTTCCTACACCAAATCCATCAAAATAACTAACAACATCAAACTTTTCTTCAAAATTAATTTTATAAAAATCAGCGCAATGAATATCTATATCATTAATAGAATGTTCTTTTGCAAACATAACTAACTCTGGAACAAGCTCAACAGTAGTCATCTTTACACGTAACTTAGACATCGCCCTAGCAAATCCACCATTTCCTGCACCTAGTTCTAACATCGACTGAAATGGATGTCCAATTTGCTCTTTAACTTCTTTAGCAACTTGATCTAACCAGCTTTCTGTATTGATATCGTAATTGGATAGTTTAAATTGTTTTTCGTAAAATTCTCTCACATCTAATTCATTCATTATTATTCTCCTCCTGCAATAAATTTTTCTTCTACAGGTGAGAAACTAAATTTCTGACACCCATGAAAAAATCATTATTATTCCCTATATTTACAATTTATCAAAATAATAAGAAAATTAAAAGTATAAATATTAAAAGCAGATAATGGATGATACCACTATCTGCTCTATGGCTGCTATTATTTTTCTTGTTGATACTCTACCCAATCACCAGAAATGATAACTTTCTTTAGCATCCTTATATCTTGAGCAACATACACAAATGCACGTATTTCTCTATCACCTAAATAAACCGTTTCGGTGATCCGGTCATATAAATCACTTTCTGCATTACCTGTATATTCTTCAAGTTCATCTAATTTTTGCAGAACAACCTCATTTACTTCATAAACTTCTCCGTATACTTTGTCCTCATTTGAACAAATCATTGCCGGATACCCCTCGTTTGTGTCAAATAATTTACCATACGTCCATGCTCCGTCTGCGATGCATATTGCCCCTTGCATAAAATGAGCATTCGTTTGCTCTTTTCTTAATGTGCCATACACGAAAACGTGATGCATATATCCCTATCCCCTTTATATATATCTACTTTCTAAATTGTAAATATGCACGAATCATAAAGTAACTCACTTCATTTGGAAGTTGTTCCTTAATTGATTTCAGACCACCCTCTGCATTTTGCACGGCAGTTTCAATCAGTGATTCATATTCTGCAGGAACAAAACTGTTCCAGTCTATTTCCATTCCATCTTCAAAAGAGCGAATTAAATGATTTTCAATTGTTTGTCTTGATAAGCCACGTTCTTTCGCAATTTCATTTAGATCAATGCCTTGTTTATACATTTCATACGTTTCTAAATGAGAATTTGCTGAAGCTTTCCCTGACTTTTTCCGCTCTGTCACTACTTCTGTTTTAACTGTTTCGGCATAGTTTGGATTGTCCTTAATAAAGTGCTGAACTGCATGTAAGAAGTGAGAACCATACTTCACAAGTTTATGTTCGCCGATCCCTTTCACAGTTAAAAGTTCAGAGTCACTTTGCGGCATTTTTGCACACATATCTTTCAACGTTTGATCAGAGAAAATAACGAATGGAGGTACACCTTCTCCTTGCGCAATTTCTTTACGTACTTCGCGAAGCACTTCAAATAAAGGATGATCTTGAACAATTTGTCTTGTCTCTACTCGTTCTTTACGTAAAACATTCTCTTTACCTAATAATACTTCTTTCCCTTTTTCCGTAACTTTTAATGTTGGATACGTACCATGTTCAACTGCAATTAACTCATCTGAAATTAGAAACTCAATAAATTCACTGACTTCTTTGACGCTTCGATTTGATAGTAATCCGTATGTTGGTAAAGTATGAAAATTAAATTCAATAACTTTCTTATTTTTAGATCCAGTTAGTACTTGTGCAATCATTTGTTTTCCAAATCGCTGGTTCGTCCTAATCATGCAAGATAGAACCATTTGTGATTCTCTCGTCACATCGATACTTTCGCGGTCGTCCGTACAATTACCGCAGCGGCCGCAATCTTCTTTCGGTTCTTCTCCAAAGTATTGCAAAATAAATGATTGTAAACATTGTTCTGTATGACAGTAATCAGTCATATTTTGCAGTTTTTCAAGTTCATTTGAAAAACGAGATTCTCCTGTCGATTGGTCAATTAAAAAGCGCTGTACTTGCACATCCTGAGAAGAATATAGCAATATACATGCACTATCTAATCCATCACGGCCAGCACGGCCTGCTTCTTGATAATAACTTTCCATATTTTTTGGCAGTTGATAATGAATAACGTAACGAATATTCGATTTATCAATCCCCATCCCGAACGCAGATGTCGCTACCATTACACTCACTTCATCACGTAAAAAGAGTTCCTGCTGCTCATTTCGATCGTTATCACTCATACCAGCATGGTATTTTGATACAGAAACTCCTGCTTTCATTAAATCTTCATACAACTGATCAACTACTTTTCTAGTAGCTGCATATATAATCCCAGATTCTTTTTGATTTTGACGAATATAATCCGCTAAATATGCATTACGATCTTGTCCTTTAATAACAGAAAATGATAAGTTCTCGCGCTCAAACGTTGTCATAATCGTATTTTCTTGATTAATTCCAAGCGTGTTGCAAATATCTTCACGAACTTGTGGTGTTGCCGTCGCAGTTAATGCTAGGACAAGCGGTTTTTCTGGAAGATAATCTAATATGCGATGTATATGTAAATAACTCGGACGGAAATCATGTCCCCACTGCGAAATACAGTGCGCCTCATCAATTGCAATCATCGGGATTTTCATATCGATAAGTTGGTCAACAAATTCCATTGAATCAAGACGCTCCGGCGCCACATAAAGTAACTTATAATGTCCTTGTTTTGCTAATTGAATTCGTTGATTCGCTTCCGCAATCGAAATAGAACTATTAATATAAGTAGCTGAAATACCGTTTTGTACTAATGTATCTACTTGGTCTTTCATAAGTGAAATCAAAGGTGAAATAACTAATGTCGTTCCTTCGAATACTAATGCGGGAATTTGATAACAAATTGACTTACCACCGCCCGTAGGCATGATACAGACTGTATCTTTCCCATCTAATACATTTTTAATTGTTTCATCTTGCCCTCTTCGGAATGACGAATAACCGAAATAAGACGCTAAAAGTTCTTGTGCTTTTGTAAACAAAAAAGAGTCACCTGCTTTTCTTTATCTTTCATCTATTACTATTATATCATCACTTATGTGTCATGAAAGTGCTGAATACAAGACTAACAGCTTGCTTTTTCATTATTTTACGCTTCTCTACGTTTTAGAGGTTGTTTAGCAACGGTGTTTTAATGGCTATGTATGTTTATAAATTTTAAAACATACATAAAGTACATATAAAAGGAATTACAAAATAAATATACATTTTATTAATCTTCCTTGAATACTACTAATCTTATACATATGAATTCAGGAGGTTACTATATGAAACAGCAGAATATTAGTTCCACCAAGCAGAAAACAGTACCGAATCAACTCCAATTCTCGAATCATGATGCGTGGAAATATGAATCATATTATAAATACCAGCCATTATTTTCTTATAAAAAGCTTTTTCATTTTCTTTCTCAACTTTTTAAACGTTAATACGTGTGCGAAATATATCCATTCACAAAACTTTTCTCAATATAAACCTTATAGACTTAATACAATACAGTTGATATCATATGACATATTCTGTTGGATAAAACCCCTTAATTTGACCTGCTTATATAAGCAGGTCTTTTTTGATTATTATATATTTCATTACGCTTTTAGATGCTTGCAAGTCTTTTCTCCATTTTATAACCATACTTCACTTACAACAAATGATTATATTAACCAGAAGTAAAATATAAGTTCTTAACATTTAATGAAGTAATTCTTTTTTTCTCAATACACAAAACGATTTTTACTTGTTACTATAAAAGTACTCTAGATGAGGTTTTGCTCATCTACATTATCTAGTTAAAGGGATCTGCTGCGGGAAGCGGATCCCTTTGACTTTATTAAAGATTCACTTTTATTTGGACACATTTACCAGGTTTTTTTAATAGAATTTTATGATAACATTACTTAGTCGAGTCCGACATCTCGGCAATACCCTTTTGAGGCTCTGCAACTTCCCTTGCAGAGCCTTGTTTATTTTTATATTCATTTTATTTATATATACCACAATAAAATCCTTCATCTTTTTCCACATCAATTTCTGAAATTAATCTAGGACACGTAACTAAAAATAAATTCCCATCATACTTTGAGTTATACATGTTCAAAGGAGTGTTACCGTTTATGTATTCTTATTGGCAATCGTATTACTCCCCCTATCATAACCCTTATGTACACTTTGATACATCTGTACGTAATTACCGAATTAGTAAAAATGAAAACTTTTTAAAAGGTTATATGCGTTCTTTATGGGAACAACATGTCGCTTGGACGAGATTAGCTATTATAAGTATTGTCTTTAATTTACCAGACGTTAACGTTACAGTTGGACGTCTTCTTCAAAATGCAACACATATGGGATTATCACTTGAACCATTCTATGGTGAGGATGCTGTAAAAAAATATAGTGCACTAATTAAAGACCACTTAGTCATTGCAGCGGATCTAGTTAAAGCCGCAAAAGCTGGTGATCAAAATGCAGCTGCCGCTATAGAGAAAAAATGGTACGCTAACGGTGATGAAATTGTGGCGTTTCTTACTAGCATCAACCCGTATATAGAAAAAGAAGAATTCAGAAAAATGTTTTATGAACATTTAGCACTTACGAAAGCAGAAGCGCTTGCCTTCTTAAATAAAGATTATGAAGCAGGAGTAAAACTATACGATAAAATCGAAAAAGAAGCATTAGAAATGGCTGATATGATAACAAACGCAATCGTAAAACAATTCCCGCAAGTGTTCCAATAGCAATAAGCCGATTTGAAAACCAAATCGGCTTATTAAACTTTCTACGAATGATATTTCACCTCTCCTCTTTACATTTAACGTATATCGATATATTTTATTAATATCCGTTTTTTATAGGAGGAAATAGTTTGATTAACGCCATCGGTCTCGTTTTTATCCTCACAAATAAACACGAGAAAAAGAAGAAAGTTTATCTAAATGAAAAATTCGCATTAATAGACATTATTGATTCTAAAGAAGTAATTGATGAAGAAGGGAACTCACTAGTAGAACTAACTTGTAAATACAGTATTTATTTAGATGAAAAATATTACTGTAAATCTCTCGATGATTATACTGGACAAGTATTTCCGTTCTTGAGCGCTAAAATAGGAAAAGGTCTTCTCAGAAACTTAAATTACTATTTCTCTTACGTTGATGCCTATGATAAAAAACCACCTGTTAAAGAAATTAGACCACTTATGAAACAAGTAACGAACAGATAGCGAAAAATACGTAAAAAAAAAAGCATCTAACTTCGGATGCTTTCTTTTTTGAATCTAGAATAGAACTCGTTAAGTTCTATCCTTCTTCTAAAAGTATATATCTAGGCATACTTTTAATTAAAAACAATGGAGGATTTAACTGAATGAAATACTCAGAAACGATTGTTAGTAAACGGCTTCGAACACTTAAAATATTTACTATGTTTATTACGCTAGTTTTAATTGGATGGCTTGGATATACAAAATTACTTTATGAAAACGGCTTTCTTCAAGAAAAGAAACTTTCAGTTGAAGTAATGAATACTAGTATTACAGGTGAAATTGAACAAAGTTTCCATGTAAACTTACAAGGTTACCGTAAAACAGACGTTGATACTATTATAGATGCAAGTAAAACCGATCCGAGCGAACTATCTTTAATTGAGATTATCAATACATCTTGTTCGCGAGATTGCATAAGTGAACCATTGACATATGTGGACGAAAACAATGGATATATCTTTTATAAGGAATCTACCGGAACTAATGTAGCTATCAAGATTAAAAAACAAGACACATGGGAAATTGTAAAAAAATCTGTACAAGATGGAATATAACCTTAAAAAATTAAAGAGTACTTAGCGTACTCTTTTTTATTATTAATACCCTTCATGTTTACAATGACATTTCGGTTTCTCTTTACAATTACATTTTTCACAATCGCATTTTGGTTTCTCTTTGCAACGACATTCGTGACAATCCCTGCATTTACATCCACATCTTCCGAACATTAAATCATCCCAAAATGAACGCCTGCAATTACAATGATTCCCCATAAATATTCCTCCTCCTAAATAGAATTCATCATATTCTATGATTAAAAGTAGAAAGAGGTTTGTTTACTAGTCTAGATTCTAGATTTATAAGTATAGTTATAAATGTTATACTTTTCTATTAGTTGTACCTAATATATTTAAAGAAATTACTACAAAGAAAAAATCCCAATATTCGGGATTTAAATTAATATGTATTTTCTATTTTTTTGCTCACAATATATATAACTAAAAAGCTCTTACAACAAGTTGGCTATAGTTCCTTTCCTTCCCCCACAGCCCCTTTCAACCTCTGTAACATATATCCAATTCCTTTACATCCTGCTAACGGATACGTAATGTTTTCTTCTGGATATAATTGTTTCACTACTTTCTTATGCTTCTTGCCTGCAAGTAAAACAATTTCATCAAACTGAAGCAAGTCTTTTTCAATCATCTGTTGTTTTAATTGTTCCATACAAATAATTTCAGCGCTCTTTGTATCAAAGGCAAGATCATAGTTTTCTAGTACAATATCACTCGGCCTTAAAAATCCATGCTTCGCCGATAAGATAACCCAATTCTCGAAAAACAGAGTTGCATACGCCTGACATGCTTTTCCGAACGGGCTAATATATACATCTTTTGCCTCCATCGGTCCGTAATCTGGATACTTATCCCAAATCTTCTTTTTTCCGCATGGAATTATGCATAACCTTTTCATCTTTATTTCTTACCTCACTTCTAACTTTTTAAATATAAAAATATAGAATTCTCTTCTTCTTCATACTCAGCTTCTATATCACCAACACCCACTACGTTCCAACCATTATTTGTTACTATCGGCTTTTCATTCATTATAATATGAACTTGTGTCATATTTTTAAAATTTTCTTCAAAAGATGCTAAAACAGGTTGATTTATCATATATGTTTTATTATGTATACATACACTTAAAAAGGTTTTATGTAACGCTTTATTTTTGTTTAATTTTACATTCATTGGATTAAACGAATTTAATTTTATATTTCCTACAATATACAGATGATACCCTTCTTCTTTATAAAATTGCATAAAATCCTTATCCCTTTCGTTTTGTACAAAATGAAGGATTTGCTTCGTTTCTTTACTTATTGCAAATTCATTATTTAAACTTAAAACAACATTAATATTTTGTTTTAAAAAAGCATATAACGATTTATCACTATTAAAGAAGTTCGTTCTCCATTCAGGATGGATCTCATCTAATAATAAACATATAAGCATTCCTGAGCTATAGCAACTCTTCCTAATGTTACAATTAGCATCATATATATCTAAAATAAGTCCGCTATATTTTCGTAATGTTTCACTTTCATCATTTTTACATACTGCAATGTGGGCGTTCATTTCAACATACCAAGCAGGCCCCTCTATACTTTCAACCATACACTCATAAGTTATAAACTCTTCTTTCATAAAACTAGTTCTTTGCTCTCTTAGTTCAATAAATTGCTTAATATAATTATATTTCTCAGCTTGTGACTTACAATGCACAGCATTATATAAACAAAATCGTTCTTTATTTCGCAATTCTATATTTCCCTCTATTATAGGATATTGAAATCCTAAAGTTTCATTTGGAAATCTACTTTCTTTATTCAAATATTGATAGCAATGAAAAAGTTCGTGCACCACAACTGCAAGTAAACTTTCATAATCTCTATGCCTATTCATATTCACGATGGCAGTCGGATAATCTTTTAATAGGATAAATGTATCAGCCTTAAATTGTTCATCCCGCTTTAAAATGGCATACTCACCATCATCTTTCAAAAATAATGGATGATGAAATACATACACATGCTCATCATTATATAGTGCAAATGCAGCCCTATTAAAACTAGGCCATAGTGTATTCAATAATTCTATACTTACATCTTTCTTTATTCGATTTAATATATTGTTCATTATATGTAACACCCCTATATCATTCTACATACACCTATTCTATTCCACTTAATAACAACCTTTTATTTACATAAATGTTAGAAAAACATATATCTTTTCTCAAACTATAATGTATTATACAAATATACATGTGATAATTTTATGAAAAGGAGGTGAACAAATGAAAAATATAATCCCTGCACTAGTACTCTATATTATTGTTTGCATAATCGCTATGATTGCTCCAGCATCTGAAGGTTATAATCATATTGGCTGGAAGTTGTTTGTTGGGCAAGCGTATGCCATACCTATTTTCATCATTGCGGCTATTATTACATTTTATATAAACAAGAAAAAGTCTACGAACAAACAGTTTTAAGGATAGCAAATGCTATCCTTATTTTAATTCATTAATTAGATCAAAAATTACACTTGCAGTACTTTCTATCCTTTCTTCCGAAAAATCAAACGTGATACCTGTTTTTATATATATTTCTTGCATGGATAAATTCCAATCTGCACTCGCACCTTCTTTAAAGAAAGCAATCGCTTTTTCTGGGTCTTCTCGATAAATTTGAAACAATTGCATTGCTCCTATTTGTGCAATTGCATATTCAATTTTATAAAAAGGAAACTGAATAAAATGAAATGATTCTAACCAACTTGAACTAATTTCATCTTCTAATCCAGCAATATCGACTGATGAATATTGATACCTTTCGCATAGTTCCATATATTTCTTATCACGTTCTCCTGGAGTATGGTTTGGATTTGAATACAGCCAGTGCTGAAATACATCTCCTGCAATTGACGACATTAATAAAGACAAAGCACGATATAATTGTACGCGCTGCACTTCTTTGTATTCATCCGCTTGCTTATAAAAGATATTCAGCTTATCCATTACAAGCAATTCAAGACTGAGGGAATAAAGCTCAGCCACCTCTTCACGAAGATATCTTTCTTGCATGCTACTATCATTGTTAAATTGTTTATAAAAATGAAAGGCATGCCCTACTTCATGTATGAGTGCATTAATTGCATAAAATGATGGACTAAAATTAGAATACACAAAAACCTCTTTACTATGAGGCAAGGTAAAACAAGCGGCTCCTGGCGCTTTATTTTCACGTTCTTCAACGTCAATGAATCCTGCTTTCCTTATATGAATAAATTTCTCATAAAAATATAAATCAGTCTTCCGAAACATTTCTTCCACCCCGTCCAATAAATCAATGACATTTTGGAATGGGAATTTTGGTAAATTACAAGGAGTAAGATCCCAAGGGCGATACGTTTTTACACCGAGATTCTTTTTAGAAAGACTTCCTAACTGTTTCCAAATTGGTACAACATACTTTTCTATAGATTCATGAAGCTTATAACACTCTTCAATACTATAATCTCTATTTTTTTGTTTAAAAGCATATTCACTATAATTATTAAATCCTGCATGTAAAGCTATTTCATTCCGCAATTGAACAAGTTCATTCATAATACAATCTATTTCTATTTTCATTACACTTCTTGCTTCACATAAAGCATACCAAGCTTTTTCGCGAATAACTCTATTAGGGTTATCTAGCTTTGCTTTTACGTATGCATACGTCTTTTGCTCTCCTTCCCAATTAATAGATATGTTAGACATTATTTCTCTATATTTCGTAATAATTTCTTGCTCTTTAATGGAAAGAGCAATGTTCTTTTCATTAAACATTTTACTTTTTACTTCTCTTGCTTTTTTCATAAATCCAGATTTCTGGTCATCTAAAAAATTTGAAAATGGACACTCTCTAAATTTCTGGTCAAATTTTGCATTGTATCTTTTTAAAAGTGGTTGAATTGTATTTTGATTATACATATGTAAATCATGTATGTTTCTATCATTTGTATCTCTATACGTGGCGATTAAACTACTTGTTATCTCCTCTTCTATTTCAGCGGTTACACTCTGTTCATCCAAAAGCCAACTCTCTAATTCTGAAACAGAAGTAATATTTCGCTCTAAAAGTGACTGTAATTTACTCTCCAAATCATTAAGCATACACAATCCTCCTGTTTTAAAATTAAAATTTTCTGTTTTTTGGAGATAGAAAAGGACAAGTAGCCAATCCGACTACTTGTCCTTGTTGTTTATCTGTACTCAATAAAATTAAGCTTGGAATGCTTCTGTTAATACTGGTACAATTTGCTTTTTACGAGATACAACACCTTTTAATGTAGCAGTGTTGTTTTCTAGAGATACGTTGTACGCTTTCTCAACAACGTTTGCTGCTTTACCGATCGCAAGACCGACAGAATCGTTAGTTAAGATATCTGTTACAACGAATAAGAATAGGTCTAAACCTTTTTCTTCTACTACTGCAGAGATAACTTTTTCAAGTTCCGCTTGGTGTACAAGAACGTCGTTTGTATCAACAGCGTTTACTTGTGCGATTTCAACTTTCGCATTACCCATTTGGAATTCTTTAGCGTCAAGAGAGATTAATTGCTCCATTGTTTTTCCGCTTAAGTCAGCACCAGCTTTTAACATTTCTAAGCCGTAGTTATCAGCATCTACACCAGCGATTTCCGCTAATTCACGAGCTGCTGCTACGTCTTGCTCTGTGCAAGTTGGAGATTTGAATAGTAAAGAATCTGAAATGATTGCAGATAACATTAAACCTGCAACTTCTTTACGAATTGTAACACCATTTTCTTTGTACATTTTGTTTAAGATTGTAGCTGTACAACCAACTGGCTCACAACGGTAGTAAATAGGATCGCTTGTTTCAAAGTTAGCAATACGGTGATGGTCAATAACTTCTAACACACGAACAGATTCGATATCGTTAGCACTTTGTTGACGCTCGTTATGATCAACTAAAATAACGTTGTTCACTTCGCTTGCAACTGTCTCAACAAAACGCGGTCCTTCTACTTTAAAATGATCTAACGCAAATTGAGTTTCACCGCTGATTTCGCCTAAACGTACAGGCTCAGCATTCATTCCTAATTCTTTTTTCAATTCTGCATAAGCAATTGCAGAACAAATTGCATCTGTATCTGGGTTTTTATGCCCGAAAACTAGTACTTTTTCCATGTTTTCCACCTCTTCATGAAAAGGATATCTTAAAGAAGCAAATATGACAATATTTAAAGCCCATTTTTTTATAAATAATTGCACTTTCTTCTATATTTTTCATCGTTTTTCGTAAAAAAGATCATCTAAAATGAATTAGATGATCAAAATGTATATTTTATTTAAAATGGTGTAGGAACTTGCACTACATGATTTAGCGCAAAATCCGATGCCAAACCGTTATTTACAAGGTTAACATCTATAACTTGATAAAATGCATTCCCAGTATCTGCAATTTCCCATACAGCTAAAATAAGGTGATATCCATTTCTATCAGTAGGAACATTCGCTTCATGTGTTACTGAAGTTCCTGGTCTAGTTCCCCCATCATTTTTCACATAAAACGGCAATAAATCTAAACTAGACCTTGTTAAAGGCATATTTGGATTCCAATCCTTCTTTGTAATGTAGTATTTCCATTCTTTCGTACTATGAGGTGCCGTTAGTTTCCACTTAAATGTATTCGTTCCGCCGTTTAACGTAACTTTTTTCCACCTATCTACTGTTTGGACGTCTAAAGCAGGAAAATGGCCAGCTCCTGCGATTTGTCCATCAGAAGGTCCTAATTGTGGGAATCCACCTATTCCTTCTACACTTTGTGGTTCATATTGAACTGGACCGCAATTTACATTTACCCCTTGCTTACATAAATAAGAGCGGCTCGCTGGTGATTCTACATACCCATGAGCTGAAGCCTTTTCCGAAAATCCAAATGTTAATAATCCCGTAAGTAATATCCCACCGCTTAATATAACCTTCTTCACCTTTTGTAAACTTGTCTTTTTCATTCTTTCATCCCCTTCCCAAAAATGAAACGAAAATAACTATAGTTGCCTAGTCATCTCCTCTACATTCATTATAAGATGAGAGACTATACAAACATAACCCTCTAAAAACTTTCTCAAATTCAATTAGTACATTAAATTAATTTTATTGATACATTCAAATAACACCGCTAGAGAAATATAGGCGGTGTTAAAAATCGGAGTTTATTATTTTTAGCATAATAGCTTTTTAATCATAACTTATAAAACTTTATAATAAATAACTGTAGCATCTAAATCACCGCTCGGAGAAATTGCGTATTCTGGTATTTTTCCAACTTCTTGATACTCTAATGATTTATACAATCTATTAGAAGGGTCTCCTTCTCTCGTATCTAGTACAATAAGAGACCTTTTTTCTTGCTTTGCTCGCTCCTCTGCTTTTTGCATAAGCAAACGTCCAATGCCATTACGTCTAAAGTTTGGATGAGTCATTAACTTACAAATTTCAGCTCTATGAATCCCATTAGGCTTTGTAACTAAATGTAATTGAATACTCCCTACCACTACATTATTTATTTTAGCGACATATAAGATCACTTCTGGTGCTAAGACTGTTTCCCAATACTTTACCGATTCTTTTTGTTCCAGTGGATGTAAAAAACCAATTGATGCCCCATCATCTACAACCGTTTTCAAAAGATTCGAAAGCTCCTCCACGTCATCTTTTATTTGCTTAATCTCTTCAATTATTAAATTTTGCATTACTAATCCCCCTTTTGTTTCATTGTACCAATTTTTAAAGAAGGAATAACGGAATACGAAAATGAAATATATATTTAGATAAAACATACTTATAGAATGTACGAAAAGTGGAGGGATTAACCATTAGTAAAACAAGTTTTGACTTAATAAAACATGAGAACAACTTTGATCTTGGCTATGAAGATATCGAAGAGATATCTATGCGCTGTAAATTTTCTAACTGCACTCATACAAATGAACCACACTACGCAATTAAAAAAGCTATATCCGATGGCATTCTTACTGAAGACATAATGAATAGTTATTATAGAGATAAGAATGAATTCAAATATGTATGTAAACGGAAGAACAAAACAAAAGCCATTGACTATATGAAACAATTGAAACTTTTTCAGAAAACTAAATAAATAGTTGTGATTTCACATTCCCACTAAATTTCAAATTCTTACTTTAATACATCACATACTAGGTAATTTTTATACTCAAATTTAATCTCACGTAAAAGAACGTTTTAAACATAAAGTTTAAAACGTTCTTTTATATTCAATGCTTTTGATTTTTCAGTTCACTTAGACACTCTTGTACTAATGTTACTGCTTGACTCATTGCAGCTCCGCCAGCAAATGCTGCTGATACACCACATGCTTCCAGAATTTCTTTATCTGAACACCCTTGATCAAGACAACCTTTTGTATGATAAATGGTACAATATTCATCTTGCGTTGCTAGACTAATTCCTAATGCGATAAGTTGTTTTTCCCTTTTTGTTAAAGAACCCTCTTGAAAACAAGCTTGCGTGAATGCATTATATGTTTCAGCAATTTCAGGGATTTGGTTTGTAAAACTACCAATTCCTTCTTTATAATGATGTAGAACATCATTTACTGAACTATGTTGTTCGTGTTCCATCTTATTATTACCCCCATTCAAATTATGTGTACCTATTGTAGTATGTGATGAAAAGAAGGTAATATACCTCGTTAAAAAGAATGAATATTCAGTTTATTATAGTTACAATTTCAGACTATCATCAACTACAGATTGTTCCTTATAGTTTTTCCTTTCAATCTCTTTACTTCTCTCTTCCCAAAAAACTAATCCTTCAATCCCTACATTTTTAGGATCAAATACTGGATCTTTCCCTTCTTTTTTCTGTGCTTCATAATCTTTTAACACTTTTAATGCGATTTTACTTAATAGTAGAATCGCAATTAAGTTTAACCATGCCATACTACCAATTCCTAAATCTCCAAGATTCCATAAAAGCGACGCTGATTCTACGCTACCGATGTAAACCATAATTAAAAATCCAATTTTTAAAACTGATTTTAACCACCTATGTTTAAGATCACGATCTAAATAAGTAAGCGTCGTTTCAGCGATATAGTAGTATGCGAGTAATGTTGTAAATGCGAAGAAGAAAATTGCGATTGAAATGAATAATGGACCAAACCCTGTCATTACAGTTTCAACTGCTTGTTGTGTGTAGATCGGACCTGCATCAACATTCCCTATATTCTTTACTATAGCGCTTTTCCCTTCCGGTATAACATTATACATACCTGTTATTAAAATCATAAGAGCTGTCGCTGTACATACAACAATAGTATCGATATATACAGAAAACGCTTGAACTAATCCTTGTTTTGCTGGATGGGATACTTCAGCAGCAGCGGAGCTATACGTCGCTTCTCCAACACCTGCAACATTTGAAAATACAGCGCGCTTTACGCCCCATGCAATTGCTGCACCGACGATTCCGCCAAACATTTCATTTACACCAAAAGCACTAGAGAAAATTAAAGCGAACATACTTGGAATTTCTGTTACATTCGCAATTAATACGATACATGTAACAATTACATAACCAATTGCCATAAATGGAACAAGCATTTGCGAAACGCCCGCAATTCTCCTTACGCCACCAAAAATGATTGATGCTAATAAAATAACTAATAATATTCCAGTTATATATTTGCTAATGCCATTAGAGTTTTCAAATCCAACTGCGATACTACTAGACTGAATACCTGGTAATAAAACGCCATATGAAAGTGTTACAACAACCGCTACAATGACTGCAAACCATTTCATTTTCAGGCCTTTTTCAATGAAATATGGTGTACCACCGCGGTATTCATTCCCAACTTTACTTTTATATACTTGAGATAATGTTGATTCAACAAATGCACTCGCTGCTCCTAAAAGTGCCATTACCCACATCCAAAATACAGCTCCAGGTCCGCCAAAAGCGATAGCTGTCGCTACCCCTGCAATATTACCTATTCCAACCCTACCTGATAAGGCTAAACAAAATGCTTGAAAGGATGAAATTCCCGTCTCCGAACTCTTCCCTTCAAATAATAATTTAATCATCTCTTTAAAATAACGAATTTGCAGAAAACGAGTTGCAATTGTAAAATACACACCTGCCCCTAATGCAAAAACAACTAACCCAATACTCCATACTTGCCCTACTAACCACTCTACTAATTGCTCCATCCAAATCCCCCTTATCATTCTTTTAAAAGCTATTTTATATATAAGAAAACGGACAACTATTATTAAACCTTCCAGTTGTCCGCATCTCTTATTATTCCATCCCTCTATTTATTAACAGTTAGATTCTCTATTACTTTATATTTACCCAAACACTTTTCACTTCTGTGTAATTATCAAGCGCGTATGAACCTAACTCACGACCGATACCAGATTGTTTAAACCCACCAAATGGTGCAGCTGCATTTTCTAAGTTATAATCATTAATCCATACTGTTCCTGCTTTTAACTTATTGGCAACTTGATGTCCTGTTTTAATATTTTGTGTCCATACGCCCGCAGCAAGTCCGTAAGAAGAGCGATTTGCTCTTTCAATTACCTCTTCTGTTGAATCAAATGGAAGTACAACGACAACTGGTCCAAAAATTTCTTCTTTAACAACCGTCATATCATCAGTAACATTTGTGAATACCGTTGGCTGTACAAAATAACCTTTTTCAAATGCACGTTCACCACCAGCAGCAACAGTAGCGCCTTCAGCTTTCCCTTGTTCAATGTAATGTAGCACACGCTCTTGTTGCTTTTTAGATACGAGTGGACCCATTTCCGTCTCCTTCTCCATACCTGCTCCAAGTTTCACGTTATTCGCCATTTTTACTAATTCATTTACGACTGTTTCGTAATGTTTTCGATGAACGAACACGCGAGATCCAGCGCTACAATTTTGACCGTGATTATACATAATTCCTTGGAATGCACCGTTAATTGCTTCTTCTAAATCAGCGTCTTCTAAAATGATATTTGGTGATTTACCACCAAGTTCTAACGTTACATGTTTAATTGTTTCTGCAGATTGACGCATAATATATTTCCCTGTAACTGTTGAACCTGTGAAGGCTACTTTATCAATATCATGATGGTTTACGATTGCAGCTCCTGCTTCAGGGCCAAAACCTGGAACAAAGTTTACAACACCGTTTGGAAAACCTGCTTCTTTAAAGAGCTTCGCTGTATATAATAACGATAACGGCGTTTGTTCTGCTGGTTTTAATACGATTGTACAACCTGTTGCTAGTGCAGCTCCCATTTTCCAAGAAGACATAACGAGCGGAAAATTCCAAGGAATAATTTGCCCTACAACGCCAACAGGTTCATGGCGTGTATAATTTAAGTAATCTTTTGAAATCGGAATCGTTTGCCCAATAATTTTCGTAGCCCATCCCGCATAATAACGATAATTTTCTACAGTCGCTGCAATATCATCATCCAGTGCTACTTGATATGGTTTCCCATTATCTAAAGCTTCTAACTGCGCTAATTCTTCTCCATGCTCTTCAATTAAGTCTGCTAATTTATAAATAAGGTGCGCTCTTTCAGCAGTAGTCATTTCTGCCCAAGGTCCTGATTCAAATGCAGATCTTGCCGCTTTTACTGCGACATCGATATCCTCTTCTTGTGCTTCGCATACGACAGCTAGAACATCTTCTGTTGCTGGATTGTATGTCTCAAATGTCTTCCCGCTAATGGATGGAACAAATTCACCATTAATAAACATTTTAATTTCTTCATTTAAAAACGCTTTCACTTTTGGTCTCAGCTCAATGTTTGTCGTTAACATATATGATCTCCTCCTTATTTAAACAGCTGCATGCGCTGCAATTTTCGAAATAATCATTTGAAGCTTTTGATCCTCTTCTTCAGTTAATCCGAGCCTTGGATAACGAGAGGGTCCCCCAGCTTGCCCGTGTAATTCCATTGAGCGTTTTACGATTTGTACATATTTTCCTGATCCTTCAAGAAACTCACAAAGAGGTAAAATCGCATCGTTTATTTCCCAGGCTTTTTCTAATTCACCATTTTGGAAATGCTCATACATTTTCGTAACAAGTCCCGGTACGATATTTCCTGCTACTGAAACCCATCCCGTTGCACCTACTAAATAAGATTCCATAACTAAATCTTCAGATCCACAGAATACTTGAAAAGCACCTTCGCTTTGTCGTACTAAATCTCTTGCTTTACGAATATCTCCGCTAGATTCTTTAATATGTGTAACATTTTCACATTCTTTTCCAATACGTAGCATGAGCTCTGTACTCATATCAACACCAGATGTAAACGGATTATTGTATAACATAATTGGTATATTTACAGCGTTTGAGATTTCTTTAAAATGAAAATAAATTTCCTCTTCTTTCGGCTTACAATAGTACGAGTTAATAATTAATGCGCAATCCGCTCCGTGTGCTTCTGCATGTTTCGTATATTCAATCGTTTCTTTCGTCGTTTCCGCTGCAGTTCCTACAATAACTGGAATACGGCCATCAACTTCTTTTAATACTGTTTCTACCATTTTAAATCGTTCTTCTTTTGATAAACTAACAAACTCTCCTGTACTTCCATTAATAATAATGCCAGCTACCTTTTGATCGATAAAATAGTTTACGTTTTGTTTTACACCGTTCCAATTAATTTCTTGAAACTCATCCATCGATGTGATTAATACTGGAAATGCCCCTTTAATGTTTTTCATATTTATCTCTCCCTTTAACCATTTTATTTTAATAAAAACCCTGTCGGAAACGGGTCTGTAGGATCTAATAGAAACGTCTGCATTCCTGTAATAAATCCTCTACTTTCAAAACGGAAAATGTAGCCTAGCTCTTCTTTCTTCACTTGTTCCACTGTTATAAAGCTATTAAAAATACTTTCATTTTTAAAAGGTTTATCCGCTATATAATCATTTTTAAATAATGTATGAACATAAGATACAATAGTAGAAACAAAACCTGGCGAACGTACTATAAAGTTATCTTCATGAAATGTAATCGACTTTATATGGTTCTTTTCTGCTTGCATAGATTCTACTAAAATAAGTCTTTTTATTAATGACTGTTTTTGTATAGCTTGAAGTGTAACTTCACCCCATTTTTTTAATTTAGAGATATTTTCAATACTGATTTCTGGTGAATATGCATCCTTTTCTACAACTGCATATACTTTATCTGCCTGTATGAGAGAGTAACTTATATTACCAAATTGTAAATTTTTCTCAATCATATAACATAGTTTACTTTCAAACGAAACAGATACAACTTCATCATTCTCTACATACGCATGGATTGAAAATATACCAGATAGCGTTTCGATTTTGTATTGGTTCGTCTCTCTCTTTTTTAAATACCCGCTTTCTAATAACATCGTTATGACTGCGACAATGCCTCCATAATGAAGCGGAATGGATCCTTCATGATTAAAAAATAATACAGCTGCATCGACTTCCATATGAATAGAAGGAACGACAATACATCCATTTAATCCGATAAAACCACGTGGCTCATTTAATAAAAGCTTCATTTCTTCTGCTAATTCACCTGAAAATTGTTCGTTTAATTGCTCTAAACTGTAGTAGTATTTGCATGGTACATCTTTCATTACACGAAATGCTTCACCATTTACATGTACTTCTACTGCTGTATACATTTTTTGAATGTTCATTTTACATCCTCCGTTTCATGTTCCATCGGCGGAATTAGCAAAAAGCCTTCTTTCAGTGGGTCCTTTTCATTATAAAAAAATCTATGCATCCCCATAAGCCAAGCTGAACCTGCAATTTTCGTTACGACAGCTTCAATATTTTCTACAGATGTTGTATTTATGACGCACCCTTTAAATAAAGAGCCCACGATACTCTCATGAATAAACTCTTCATCCACTTTAATTTTTTGATTTGCGTATAATACAGCTAACTTTGCTGATGTTCCTGTACCACATGGAGAACGATCAATTCCTCCTGGCGGAACGACAACTGTATTTTTCACATGAGCACTTTCATGAGTAGGATCTGTATAAAATTCAATATGGGTTAACCCTCTAATAAACGAATACTGCGGATGTATGATTTCAAATTCCTCATTAATGATATTTCTAATATGAATTGCCTTATCGATAATTGTAGATGCGTTTTCTGGTACTAACTCTAAACCTACTGACTTCGCATCGATAATGGCATAAAAATTTCCTCCATACGCAATATCTGCTTCTACAGTTCCAATTCCTTCGACTTGTACAGTAATCTGTTTCAGTAAAAAAGCTGGTATGTTACAGAAAGAGACTTCTTTCGCTTTTCCATCTTGAACAAAGATATCCACTTCAACTAAGCCGGCTGGCGTGTCTAACTTTAACGAAGTAATCGGTTCCACTACCGGAATTAAACCTGATTCAATTAAAGCTGTACATACACCAATTGTATCGTGACCACACATCGGTAAATATCCACCTGTTTCTATGTAAATAACACCAATATCTGCTTCAGCATGACATGGATCTGTTAATAATGCTCCTGACATTACATCATGACCACGTGGTTCATTCATTAACAATTTGCGAATCCAGTCATACTCCTTTTTCATATGTAACATCTTCTCTGCCATCGTCTCTCCAATTAACTTAGGAAGTCCACTAATCAATGTTCTTGTTGGATTCCCACCCGTATGTGTATCAATCGTCGTAAAGACTCTTTGTGACCTCATCCGTTTAACACCCTTTCTGTAAAACGACTCAAACGAAGTGGTTCAATAGGAATAATTGTTTCTTTTTCATTTAATAATTCTTCAATCACTTTCCCAGTAACAGCTGCAAGGCTAATACCATCTCCTTCATGCCCTGCTGCTATAAAGTAATTCGGGATATGTTCCACACGTGAAATGATTGGCAAATGGTCTTCTGTCCACGGGCGTAATCCAGCATATGAACGAATCACCATCATATCTGCCATTTTCGGATAAAAGCGAATTGCTCTGTTCGCAATACATTTAATAACCTCGCTATTTATCCTCGTATGCATCCCTACAAACTCTCTACTACTACCAATTAAAAAATTTTGACTTTCTGTCGGCTCAAATACAAGAGCTACCCCATATTTTTCAGTTAAAGCATCCACTTTTCGTTTTCCGCCAAATTTAGAAATTAAATAACCAAATTCCATTACTTTACGACAGCCAACGTGTTGTTGCCTTGAAGCTACAATAATATGCCCTTTTCTCGGTTCAATTGGGACATTTACATCCAACATTTGTCCGATTTTTGGAGCCCATACACCGGCTGCGTTCACCACTTGCTTCGCAGTAAACGTCCCATTTGTCGTTTCTACAATAAAGGAACCGTCTATATCTCGTTTCATTTCTTTTACTTCCGTATGATTAAAAGCTTTCGTACCAAATTTCTTTGATTCTGCAAGAAGTGAAAAAGCAAGAAGATATGGATTTACAGTTGAATCCGTTGCGCATTCTAACCCGCCTAATAAATCGTCCGCAAAAAATGGCGATTCTTCTTTTATATCGTGTCTATCAAGCATTCGAAACGGTAATCCAGCTTCCTTTTGACGATTCACCCATTGCTGTGCAGCTTCCATTTCTTCGTCTGACTCACATACGAGAATGCTTCCTGGCGCTCTATATTCAAATGAGTGCTCCAACTCTTCACTTAATTCTGTTACTAATTTTTGACTAACTAAAGACATTTGACTATCAAAGCCTGGATCTTTATCAATAGCCAAAATATTCCCGTCACACCGTGAAGACGTTCCACTGACAAATTCTCCTTTTTCAATGATTGTTACATCTCTTCCGTATTTTGAAGTGTAATAAGCGATAGAACAACCTATAATTCCACCACCTATTATTAAAACGTCACAGTACCTCACGTAGCACCCCTCCCTTCTTTTTATTCCCTCACTTTCTTTTATGCAATTGACATGCCAACTCTACTTACATACACTTTTTATAATAAACATTTTTATTTGTAAAAATATTTTAAATTTATCGTAAATAGGTGTATTATTTTTTTATCACTGTCAAAATTTTTATACATAACAGGAGGACAATATGGCATTCTCATTTCCTACAATAAAAGAATTTCTAAAAACTTTATCAATTGATCATACATACAACATGCAACCTATTCAGCGAGTTGGCGAAACATTTTATTACTGCCCTTCTACTACAAAAGAATATAACTGTGCAGTTATACATGAAGATGATTCATTTAACGCTTTAATTGACGCGTTTTCCAATGAACGATTCATTATCATCATGAACGGAAATAAAGAGCCTATATGCTGTATAACGGCTCAACAAATCATTCCGTTTCTTGTTAAGACTTACAATGAACTACAATCTTTTTATAACACCGTAATACAAACAACGGACTCTTCTGTTACAGTTATCGATGATAAAGAATGTGTTCGCACTTGGACAGATGGCGCCGAAAAGATTTTTTCGGTCAACCATACTGAAATTATTGGACAACCTATCACTCGTTTTTTTGACTATAAAGATTTGGAAATCTTGCAATCATTACATGACGGAAAAAGCATAATCGCTCAGTTCCATCAGCCTCGTCCAGATTTGTTCGTATTAATTAATTCAAATCCAGTGTATTGTAACGATGAAATTATCGGAGCTGTCGTTTCAGAAACTGATGTAACAAATCAAGTCGCTTTAAATGAAAAACTATTTAATATGTCACATGAAATGCACCGTTTAGAACAGGAGGTTGCAAAGTACAAAGATGAATCCGATCCTTTCCTTGCGATGAATGGAAAAAGCCCTGTTATACAAAGAACGATTCAATTAGCTAGAAAAGTTTGTTCGGTGAAATCAACTGTTTTAATACTCGGCGAAAGTGGTGTTGGAAAAGAAGTATTTGCAAAAGCGATTCATGAAGCAAGTGAATCAGCTAAAGCACCTTTCATTTCAATTAACTGCGGCGCCATTCCAGAAGCGTTATTTGAAAGTGAATTATTTGGGTATGAACGCGGGGCGTTTTCTGGTGCAAGTAGTAAAGGCAAAAAGGGTAAAATAGAGCTCGCGCAAGGCGGTACATTATTTCTAGATGAAATAGGAGAAATGCCGCTCGATATGCAAGTAAAACTGTTGCGTGTACTACAAGAACGAAAATATTACCGAGTTGGTGGAGAAAAAGAGATTCATATTAATTTCCGCATTATCGCTGCTACAAATCGTGATTTACAAGAAGAAATGAGAAAAGGCACGTTTCGAGAAGATTTATACTATCGCCTAAATGTAGTTAGCTTACATATTCCACCGCTGCGTGAAAGACGCGAAGATATTATTGAATTAACCTATTCTTTCTTAAACGATTTTTCAATCAACTATAACAGACCAATTCGTGACTTGCCTTCAAGCATTATGCATGAACTGCTTCATTACAATTGGCCAGGTAATATTCGCGAGCTCCGAAACGTTGTTGAAAGACTTGTCGTATTTGCGACTGATGGGATTATAAAACAAGAATATTTACCATTTCATACAACTGAAACGTTAGACAATCATACGGCTCATTCCCTATTACTCAGCAACAATCATACAATCCTCTCTTTGCAAGAAGAGATGGATGAACATGAGAAAAAAGTCATCGAGAGGGCTTTACGCATTTTAAATGGGAATAAATTAGAATGCGCGAAACAGCTTGGTGTTACGAGGGCCACTTTATATAACCGCCTAAAAAAACTCGGGTTACAATAAACCTTCCTTCTCTATTTTGGCATAGTTTTTGCATAATAATTTGTGCAAACCGAACTAGAGGAGGAATACATATGACGAATAAAGATCACTTAATTGTTTGTCGATGTGAAGAAGTTACATACGGACAACTTCAATCGACAATTGCTGAATATAAATGCTCGGCAAGAGAATTAAAACTAAGAACACGTGCTGGCATGGGATTTTGCGGTGGCCGCACATGTAGAATGATGATAGATCGAATGATTGAAAGTGCAAATCCTGACGTAAATACTAATGAAATCCCATTAAAATATCAACCACCTGTGCGCGCAGTTACCTTTGGAGCGGTAGGTGAAAATCAATGAATAGAATTACACATCACCCTGTTTTAGGGAGTTTAAATAGTAGTAAACGCATCACTTTCCAATTTAACGGTCAACAATATGAAGCCTATGAACACGAAACCATTGCGGCGGCTTTACTTGCAAACGGAATAAGAACATTAAGAGTGCATGAAGATAGCGGAACGCCGCGAGGTATTTACTGTAATATTGGGCATTGTTCTGAATGCCGCGTCACAGTAAATAATCAAACGAACGTACGAGCATGCTTAACTGTTGTAGAAAAAGATATGGTAGTTGATAGTGGTAAACAGCATCCAAATATCGTGAGAGAGATGGTGAAAAAGCGATGAACGATGTCATTATTATCGGAGCTGGACCAGCAGGTTTGTCAGCCTCCATCTCTTGTGCTCGTTTTGGACTAAATGTACTTGTTATTGATGAATTTATGAAGCCTGGCGGAAGGTTGCTCGGACAATTACATCAAGAACCTACTGGAGAATGGTGGAACGGAATAGAAGAAGCAAAACGCCTTCACGAAGAAGCAAAATCACTTTCAGTTGATATTCGATGCGGCATTTCCGTCTATAATTTAGATAAAGATGAAAGTTCTTGGTTCGTACATACGAATATCGGTACGTTAGAATCACCGTTCGTTTTACTTGCTACTGGCGCTGCTGAATACTCCATTCCCCTTCCTGGTTGGACACTTCCAGGAGTCATGTCAATCGGGGCAGCCCAAGTAATGACAAATGTACATCGCGTTGAAGTTGGGCGAAAAGGAGTAATCATTGGTGCTAACATCTTGTCCTTCGCTATTTTAAATGAATTACAATTAGCGGGAATTAAAGTGGAACAGATCGTACTTCCTGAAAAAAGTGAATTAAGTCAAAAAGCTGGTGAACCAGAAGAAGTTTTAAACTCTCTATTACATGCTGCCCACCTTGCCCCGTCGCCTTTATTACGTATAGGTAGTCGATTGATGAAATATAATTGGGCGAAACAAGCTGGATTAAACTTCTATCCAAATAACGGTATGAAAATAAATGGCACACCACTTCACCTTCGAAAAGCAGCTCTTGAAATTATCGGTACAGATCAAGTTGAAGGTGTACGCGTTGCTACTATTGATACGAAAGGAAACATCATAACTGGATCGGAACAAATATATGAGGCAGACTTCGTTTGTATTGCTGGTGGCTTATACCCTCTTGCTGAGCTTGCTGCTGTAGCTGGTTGTCCTTTCCGTTACATTCCGGAATTAGGCGGGCATGTTCCACTGCATTCCGAAACAATGGAAACCCCTCTTCCCGGTTTATTTGTAGCCGGAAATATAACAGGCATTGAAAGCGGAAAAATCGCGATGGCACAAGGAACAGTTGCTGGATATTCAATCGTAAAACAAGCAAATACAAAATCCCATTCGGTTGAACAACACTTGCAACAGGCGATCCAACATGTACATACCGTACGACAACAAGCTGCCATTCAATTTAACCCGATGGTTGATGTTGGTAGAAGCAAAATGAATGAAATTTGGCGTGATTATTCCCTAGCATATGCACATACTAAAAAGAGCTGCTGAGATTACTCTCAACAGCTCTTTTTTCTACTCATCTGAGTTATTAAACTTTGCTAATGCGTAAATGCCTTCTTCATCATCTAATTCAAGTTGTAATCTTGCTGCGAATGAATTGACATTGTATTCTCTGTCAAGCAATAAGCGTAGTGCTTCGATTAAGTTCGCTTGAATTAAAATTTGTTTGCGACCATTTACTTCTACTTCAGCAGAAAAACCGTAATCATCGTCATACATTAATTCAACTAAAACTTCTTCTGGACCAACTTGTCTTTTTTCAGCGATATATACGCAAAGTGCATTTATTAATTCTTGTTCAGAAATTTTTATTGTTTCCATGCTACTTCATCTTCCTTTTTCTTACGTTGATCTTTGAAGTATTTAAATGCACGAACTGCCAACATTACGATACCAGCCATTACTAACATATTTACCATAAACGCTAATACAGAACCAAGAGCTCCCATATTTGCAAATAAGCTACCCATTAGTAAACCACCAAGACCACCTAGTAATAAACCTTTCATAAAGCTTCCTTTATTACTTTTTGGTGCTGTGTTTGTTGCTTTTGTTTTTGAATCTGTTGTCGTTTTTTGTGAATTCACGTTAGTATCTTTTTTGTTCAAATCAACTTTTGACTTTTGACCAGAACTTGGTGTGTATGATTTTTTACCAGATTTGTAACTCTTCGCTGCTGCGTGATCTACAAACATGAAGCTACTAGCTCCAAAGATAACCATGAATGCTGTCATGACTGCTACAAGTTTTTTCAACATATTATATCCATTCTCCTTTTATATAGATATATGTGAAATCTATCTTTCTAGTAAATTCAGAATGATAGATTTGTTTTTAAAAACATTTTAAAGGTTCTTATGAACTTATTATATGAACTTTTGTCGAAATATGCAAGCATTATTTACTTACGACAGTTTGGTGACAAAGGAAAAATTAAGCAAAACAGAATTGACTTTAAATGAAACAAAACATATTATAGGTTCATAAGAACTTTTTATTATTTTTGGAGGTGAAAAGATGGAAACATTTCATCTCACACGAAACGAAATGGCTACCCTTCTTCTATCATTAAGAGGATGGAATACGAAAAAGCCTCTCGGTATTTTACAAGAAGCGTGGGCAAAGTCACATAAAAAAGATATTGAAAGCGGACAAAGCGTAACTGCTTTTATTACTACCGCACTTTCACCTATTTTTGAAAAACTGATTAAAATTGACGATACAGACGTCGGTTTTTCTTTAAATGAAATAGTTGCGCTTGGAAATCAAATTGAAAATACAAGTTTCTCAGTAACGGCCATGCAAAACTGGGTGAAACGAGATATAAAAGAAATGATTGGCTCTCCTCAAAAAGGAAAAAAATATTCAATTGAACAAGCAGCCTTACTATTCATTGTCGAAGATTTAAAAACAGCACTTGATTTTGAATCCATTCGTAAGCTATTACGCCTTATCGTAAATGACCCAGCCGATCGAAGTGATGACTTAATCAATCCTGTTCATTTGTACGGAGCATACTCCTCTCTATTTGAAGAACTCAATCAAGGGAATTGCTTACAACTAAATGCAACAGATACAGTTCATACAATTGAAAACATCGTAAAAGAAAAAGCTGATAAAATTGCAAGCAAGTTTGATCAAATTAATAACGAGCAACGCGAAGCAATTCGGAACGCCATTATTATTGCGACACTTTCTGTACATACCGCTTATGTACAAATGTTAGCGAAACGTTACGTAACAGCAACTTTATTTTTACAAAATTTAGAAGTGAAACCGTAAAAAATAGGAGCAGAAATGCTTCTATTTTTTTATAACGAAAACAAGCATCCACTTGTTATATATTTAGAACAGGTGGATGCTTGCTTTTCTAGGTATTAATTTTGAAAAATTATAAGCGCCTATTATTAATTCAAAAATGAATATTTCATTCTATTAAATTTCGAACAAATTTTCTCGATAAATTTAATTCCTTCATCTTTGTAACTCTTTACAAATTTCGATTTGAGCTTTTGAGCTATTAGCAAAACTTAACCACCCCTGTTCCACATTACTAGTGTTTTCAGTTACCAAAAGTTCAACGATATCTAGATGTGAAACATTCGTTGTTATCGATTTATTTATACCATTAACTTTAGCACCTGACATATATTTAGCAATCTCAGGGTTTAATGCGAAAGCAAAATCAATTACAGTAGAACCTTGCGGTAAGTTCACGGAATCTAACTTAGGAGTAAATGCTACAATGTTATCTTGGAATAGTTCATATGATACTAAATCATAAAATTCAATCGCATCTTGAGTTACTAGATCATTTGTCTTAATAAAATGATCCATCAATTTATGAATTATATTTTGCATATCCTTATCAGTTATACTTTTTGTAAGAATATGAAATACCCCTTTATCTCGTATCTCCTGATTTATTTTTGTTTCAATACATATCATTATTTCATGATTATTGATTACCACTTTGGTCTTTAAGTATTTGTTTAATACATCACTTTCAATTGCTATATTATCTTCAAATTGATATGGAATTGGTTTGTATAGCTGATGTATAATTCCTAATATTTTATAACAGTCTAAATTATTTGAGGCCGTGATAATTATTTTTGACACTGCTGTAATATCTTGAATATCTTGGAGACGAGAATAAGCTGTATAAATAGGGCTTACTTCATAGTCAACTTCAAATATTAAAGATGTATTTAGAAAAGTATTTATATCTTGCATTATATTTTGAGACAAATCCTCTAACAACTTAACATACTTTTGTAAAAGAATTTTCATTCCCTTATATTTAGAATGATTAAGATAAAAAAAGCCTAAATCTTCTAACTCGTGTTGAATATGAAATATCCCTAGCCTTTTACAAATCGGAGCGAAAATTTTGAGTGTTTCATTTGCATAAGGAATTTGTTTCTTTACAGCTTTCACCTGTAAAGTTCTCATGTTATGTAGACGATCTATCACTTTAATAATAGCTACTCTTATATCTCCTTGCGTAGCTAACAATAATTTCTTTAAGTTTATTGCTTCATACTCTTCTTTATTAGGGATTTGTTTTTTATCAATTTTAGTTAACCCTTCTACAATATCAGCCACTTTTTTACCGAATATATCACGTATATACTCAATTGTATAATCTGTATCCTCCACCACATCATGTAATAACGCTGCAACTAAAGTTATAATATCCGCCTTACAATCTAACAAAATTTCTGTAACTGCAAATGGATGAGTAATATACGGCTCACCTGAAACGCGAAATTGTCCTTCATGAGCTTTCTCGGAAACTAATATAGCTTTATGTAGTTGTTCTAATTCTGCTTTATGTAGATATGAGGCCTTTTCTAATAATTCCTTTTTCATATTTTCACCTTCATCATGTTAATTTTCTATAAAAATTTTATTAACATTATAATTCTTTATTTGAAAGTGAAGTACCTGTCTAAGTGATAAGAGAATATTTATTATCTCTTCATGAAAACTGTGCTTATATCCTTTACTAAACTACTAATGTAAGACATAAAAGAATTGAAATAGCAATCCCCTATACAAATAAGGTATAATCTACACATAGTGAACCTTTTATGTTATTAAGTAAAAGGTTCACCTATTCAAAAATACATAAACTAGAAGGTGCAACAATGGTAAGTAGTTTTATTCATTCAGTATTAACGTTTTTTGAAGGATTAGGTTATTGGGGCATTATGCTTGGTCTAATGATTGAGATTATTCCAAGTGAAATCGTCCTAGCTTATGCGGGATTCTTAGTATCCAATGGTAGTATCTCATTTGTAGGCGCCGTTGTATTCGGTACAATTGGCGGTGTTATTGCCCAAATCTTTATTTATTGGATTGGACGATACGGTGGACGCCCTATATTAGAACGTTACGGAAAATATATTTTCATTCATAAAAAACAAATAGATGCAGCTGAAGATTGGTTTAATCGTTACGGAACTGGTGTAATTTTCACTGCACGTTTTATTCCAGTAGTACGCCATGCGATTTCAATACCTGCTGGTATTACAAAAATGCCATTACTACGTTTCACTACATTAACAGCACTTGCAATCATTCCTTGGTCTATCATTTTCATTTATTTAGGTGAAAAACTAGGTGAAAATTGGGAGAATATTAATGATATTGCTGGGCCATATGTGAAATCATTCGCAATCGGCGGTGTCATACTCATTCTTTTATACTTCATCATTAAAAAATGGACGAAAAAACGTAAAAATCTTGCTTAAGATAAAAAATAAAAACCGCTATACATTCATTACGAACTATAGCGGTTTTTTATGTTTAAATTGACTAATCTTTAGAAATCACAAGAAAACCCCTCAGTTAACATTTACATGGATAAGCAACAATTCACTCGTCTATTTCGTATATTATCTCAAAAAGGAGTGATTTCCTTATGCATTGGCAGCAAAAAATACAATACTTAATCGGACGCCCTATCGGCATTTCTTTCATGAACGGGCAAGGTACTTCTGGTGTATTATGTTCAGCACATGATGGTCAATTATATGTGTATGAATACCTATATCAAACGCAGTTCGCAATGAAGCATTATGATTTTAGACAAATTCAAGATATACATGCCTTTCCGAATTGCCCACATCAAAATCCTCTATACTAAAAAAGGAACAGCTTATGGCCGTTCCTTTTTCTCCACACTTATTTCTCAGTATAAAAGTTTTGTACTGCTTCATCAAAATAAATCCAGCCTTTCCACCCTAAATGAATTGTATCTTTTAAGAAATACTTATCATATTCATGGCCAGAAAAATCAACTACTGGGTATCCTGCATTCTCAACTTGTTCCCGAACTTTTTTATAATACACTTCACGGCGTTCTTTAGGGAAACCAGCGTAATCATACCACGGTCCGTTTACAGGTACAGAAATAAAGAGTGGCTTGACATTTTTCTCTTTAAAAATATTTAAAACAATTTGTAAGTCATCATATTCTGGTGATTCTTCATACGATTCATTTGCTCTAAAGTTTTTTAAGCCTTTTAATTTTTTCTTTAAATTATGTTTATAGTAATACGGATTTTCAATTCCGAATGTGTTTGTAGTAGATTCCAATTTCCCTTCTTCCTCTGCATGTTTACGTGCATCTACCCAAGAAATTGAACGTAGCCCGATATTTGTTTTTTCTTTCATCGGTTCAATCTTAAATAAAGAGTTAAATAAATCTCTATGATCTAATATATTTCGATGCATATAAGCAAGTGGTTTAACTATACCTGCTTTTATGTTATGTTTCGTATCATCATATAAAATACCTTCTAATGAATTTTTTAATATATCATCTTCTTGAACAACTTTATAGTCTAATAGTCGTTTCGCAATTTGCTTCTTCATTTCAGTATTTATTTCATCATTAAAAATAAAATGATATGCTTGTTGTTTAGAGAAATTGTTAGTGAAATCCCCCTGTGATACCCCTGTCTTTGTAAACCATTGTGGCGATAAAACAAAGACTACTTTTTTACCTTCTAATCCATCCATCGTAGACGTCATATTCAATATATGAGCTAAACTTTGCGTACCGCCAATCCCCAATAAATATGGTGTAAAACCTGCGGGATTTACTTTAAAGTAATTAGACGGATGATATGCATCCATTCGTAAAAACTCAGATGAACCATACATCGGTAAATACTGCGAATTCTCTAACATTTTTTGCTGTAAGAAAACACTTTGTAATTTTTCTTTTTGTAAGGAAGTTGCTGCATCTTCTACCTTCTTATCACTAATAAGTGATACTAAACTTTTCGATGGGATGAGTATGATAATGAAAAAAAGCACACACGCTAAAATTATGGGACCAAAAGCATGCTTCATTTTCATCGTCTCTTCCTCTTTCTATCGCTATTAAATTGTAACCCTTGTTTTTGACACGCCATCATTTCTCTCCTTTTTCTCTATACATGTTCCATTCTATTTATCTATTATATACATGTATGTATTTCTTTCCTTGTTCTATTAAGTCCTATATAAATAGCACAAGAAAATGTTTCCATAGAAACACGTTAATTATACAAGATTCTACATAAATTTCACACTGGAATTTTACTAATAATTTTATTTTTCAAAGATAAAAAAACATAAAAAAGTCTTTAAATTAATCTTAAGAAATTAAATTGCATAATTATATGGTCTTACATACGCATAACCCCGTTTTAAAACTAGAACGGGGTTAACAAAAATAAAGTTTTATTCTTGTTACTTAACAGAAAGGATAAGAAAAACAGACTACCACACATGTGAAGTCTGTTTCCCATAATTTTATTTCTGCACATCTGCCCATTTTAAACTTGTAGCTGGACCGAATTGATGTACATATAAATCTTTCACATGCGGCTTTTGTAAGTACGATAATCCGCGCTGAAATACCGGTGCAATTACTGCATCATCGAGTAACATTTTTTCAGCATCTTGCATTGCTTTCCAACGAGCTTTTTCATCATTACCTAATTCTGTTTTAATCTTCTTAATTAACGCATCATATTCTGGGTTTGCATATTCTGTATTGTTCACACTACTTCCAGAAAGGAATACTTCTAAGTAAGTCATTGGATCTGGATAATCCGGTAACCAACGTGATAATGACATTTCATATTCTTTCTTCTTCTCTAACGCTAGTTTTTGCGTGTGTGGTTGTAATTTTACATTTACTTTTAAGCCTGGTAAGTTTTTCTCTAGCTCTTCTTTAATGTATTCTCCTACTTTTTTGAAGTTTTCTAAGTCATAGTTTAATAACTCAAGCGTCACTTCATTTGTACTGGTCTCTTGCTTCGCCTTTTCCCAATATTCTTTCGCCTGTTTTACATCAGTTTTATTAAACTCACCTGCTGTACTTCTAAAATCTTTTTTATCTGGACCTTTTAAAAATCCTTTTGGTACGTAATAGTTAGCAGCAACCGAACCATCATTTAAAAATGAAGTCGCAAGTCCTTTCTTATCAAACACTGTACTTAGCGCAAGCCTTGCGTTTTTATTTTTAAGAATCGGTACATTTTCATTGAATCGGAAGAAGTACATAACCGGATCTGTATATTGTTTTAGCTCTTTATTATTTTTATATTTATCGACGAATTCTGTAGAAATGACAGCTCTATCCACTTTATCTGTTTCATATAAATTTACCGCAGTTGAAATTTCTTTAACAATTTGATAGTTTACTTCAT
>DWRB01000047.1:0-37555 GCA_018250355.1 Bolla brennus | reverse complement strand
CTGATTCGAGTCGTTTTGTTTAGAGTGTTGTTGATTCTGATTCGAGTCGTTTTGTTTAGAGTGTTGTTGATTCTGATCCGAGCCGTTTTGCTTAGAGTGTTGTTGATTCTGATCCGAGCCGTTTTGCTTAGAGTGTTGTTGATTCTGATCCGAGTCGTTTTGCTTAGAGTGTTGTTGTTGATTCTGATCTGAGTCGTCTTGTTTAGAATTTTGTTGTTGCTGCGGATTCTGAGAAGGCTCTTTGTGTTCCTCTTTTTTTTGTTCGCTATTGCTATCTTTATTATGTTTCATACTTCTAGTCTGTTCTTTGTTATCATCCTCTTGATTGTTAGGCTGTTGCTCCGAGTTATCTGTTTCGTTTTTCTCTGTCGTATTTGATTTTTTTTTCTTACGTAGCCAATTCCAGATCATATGTATGCCCTCTTTGATTGTGTAATATAGTGCTATTTTGTGGCTAATTTTGTATATTATTCATTTATTTATGAAAAGAAGGAGGAGATTGGTTTGCATAGAAAAAATCCTTTAGTAAGCAGTTCATACTATGACGGGAAGAGGGCGAGTCTGTGCAATTTGTAAAAAAAGAAAAGTTTGTTTTAAAAGAGTTTACGTTTGAAAATGGTAGGGGAATTCCTGTTCAAATGGGGTATGAGACGTATGGTACTTTAAATAGAGAAAGATCAAATGCAATTTTGGTATGCCATTATTTTAGTGCAACGAGTCACGCGGCAGGAAAATATACAGCACATGATGGGGAGTCTGGTTGGTGGGATGGTTTAATTGGGCCGGGAAAAGCAATTGATACAAATAAATATTTTGTTATATGCACTGATAATCTTTGTAATGTGCAGGTGAAGAACCCTTATGTGTTTACAACGGGACCGAAATCGATTCATCCGAAAACTGGAGATGAATATGCGATGGATTTTCCGGTTTTTACATTTCTTGATGTAGCTCGTATGCAATATGAGTTAATAAAAGATATGGGAATCTCAAGGTTACATGCTGTAATGGGACCGTCAGCTGGTGGGATGATTGCGCAGCAATGGGCTGTTCATTATCCTCATATGGTAGAGCGGATGATTGGTGTTATTACGAACCCGCAAAATCCAATTATTACGTCGGTAAATGTAGCACAAAATGCAATTGAGGCTATTCAACTGGATCCAAGTTGGAAGGGCGGAAAATATGGAGAAGAGCAGCCAATGAAGGGACTTCATTTAGCAAATAGAATGATGTTTATGAACGCATTTGATGAGCATTTTTATGAAACAACATTCCCTCGTAATAGTATAGAAGTAGACCCTTATGAAAAGGTTTCTACATTAACATCATTTGAGAAAGAAATAAATAAAGTGACATATAGAAGTATAGAGTTAGTAGATGCAAATTCGTGGATATACACTGCGAAAGCAGTTTTATTACATGATATTGCGCATGGATTTTCGTCTTTAGAAGAGGCACTTTCTAACATAGAAGCAAATGTACTTATGATTCCGTGCAAACAAGATTTGCTTCAGCCGTCACGTTATAATTATAAAATGGTAGACATTTTGCAAAAACAAGGGAAGTATGCGGAAGTGTATGAGATAGAAAGTATAAATGGGCATATGGCAGGAGCATTTGATATTCATTTATTTGAAAAGAAAGTTTATGAATTTTTAAACCGGAAAGTATCTAGTTTGGTGTAGAAAATAAATGGTGTGAAAAAGGTGCGATGTATGTAGTAGGCACCTTTTTTTACATGATTTGTAGACGGAAAATATAAGTGGCAATTGCTATACCGAAGAATGCGATACTAAGCAATAGAAATAAGAATGATATTTCTTGTGGTGATTTTATCTTTTTATTATTCTTCATACTAAGTGCAATAATTGCGGCGATTAAGAAAATGATGCCCGTAATGAAAAGAAAAAGTGTCATTTTCATTGGCTCCTTTCATAAAACAAGTATATTGAGGATACAATGCACGAGTTATGTTTGTAAAGAATAAGTTTTGCGGGAAAATTGAGAAATAAATTTTCCATTCTTTGCGTTCTTTCTTTCGCATGCTAAAATTGATTAGACATGCTTTTTTAAGGAAAAGACTAAAGGTTTTATTGTATATAAGGAGGAACGACATATGACAGAAGTTAAAACAATTACTACAGAAGAAGTGCAAGAGCGTTTAGAAAATGGAGAAACATTATTTTTAGTAGACGTAAGGGAAGATGAAGAAGTAGCAGCAGGGAAAATTCCAGAAGCTGTACATATTAAAATGGGCGATATCCCAAATAAAGTAGATTTCTTTGATAAAGAGAATGAATATATCTTTATTTGTCGTTCGGGAATGCGCAGTGAAAATGTATGTCATTATTTAAATGAGCAAGGATTTAAAACAATGAACATGGTTGGCGGTATGCTTCAATATGAAGGTGAAACGAAATAAGTAGCTAAAAAACTTGAAACGTGTTTGTTTCAAGTTTTTTTCTTTTGCATACAGTGTACAAAAGGGGGATAGGTAAATGGGGATTAACTTGCGGAAAGTAAAAATTATTAATAATACAGGGGCTGTTAATGTCGGTGACTGTTATGATATCTCACCTTTAGCTGTAGCAAAAATATACGCAGGTGCTGGAGGATCGAGTGCGGCCATTTTTCTAAATGGGAAAAGACAGTCAGAAGCGGTGATTAGAACATCAGTGTTTCTTCCGCCATTAGCAACGAGTACACGTACATTAGGTTCATAGAGGAAAGGTAGAGTGTAATTATGCCTGCTCATATAAAAGAGTTTGTTATTGTGAATAACACTGGGAATATATTTACCGGTGATAATTTGAGTGATACGTCATTTACTGCTACGAAATCGTATAGTGGCTCAATGGGGTGCACTTGGATCGATGTTGTTACAGTAATAGGGACGGAGACGAAGCTTTGTTTACAGCCAGGTGATTCGGTGACGACAACATATACGAGAGGCACTCCTGCTGGTACTGTAACAGGAACAAATATGGGGCAAGGTACAAATGTATCGGGTATAGCACAAGCCGTCCCAAATACAGATAATTTGGATTCAACTGCTGGACTCCCTTAAGGATTTAAGGGAGTTTTTATTATTTCAAATAAAAATAGTCTTTGAGTTTGTTTTTGTAAATACATATTAAGAAGAAGAGGTTTGTTTAATATAAAAAAGATGGTGTGTAGGTGGTGAAAGTGTGAGAGAGCGCGATAAAAAACATTCATTAAACTCTAATTTCAGAATTTCACCAAATCTTATTGGGCCTACCTTTCCTCCCGTTCCAACGGGATTTACTGGCATTGGGATTACTGGTCCAACCGGCCCGCAAGGTCCGACTGGACCACAAGGACCAAGGGGATTTCAAGGTCCGATGGGAGAGAGGGGCCCGACAGGACCTCAAGGAGTGCAAGGGATACAAGGACCAGTTGGACCAATAGGTGCAACGGGACCAGAAGGACAGCAGGGGCCACAAGGATTGAGGGGACCACAGGGCGCTACAGGAGCGACAGGACCAGAAGGAGTGCAAGGGTTACAAGGTCCGATTGGTCCGACCGGAGCGACTGGGGCACAAGGTATACAGGGGATACAGGGGTTACAGGGTCCGATTGGAGCTACCGGGCCAGAGGGACCTCAAGGAATTCAAGGTGTGCAAGGGTTACCGGGAGCAACAGGTCCACAAGGAATACAAGGAGTGCAAGGGATACAAGGCCCACAAGGAACGAGTGGAAGTACTGGTCCAACAGGAGGAACGGGTCAAGGGGTTACAGGACCAACTGGTATAACAGGCCCAACAGGAATCACTGGACCATCAGGAGGGCCACCAGGTCCGACGGGGGCAACTGGTGCGACAGGTCCAGGAGGTGGACCAAGTGGAAGTACAGGTGCGACGGGAGCAACGGGAAATACAGGGGTAGCAGGAAGTACAGGTGTAACTGGAGTAACGGGAAGTACAGGACCGACTGGAAGTACAGGAGAAACAGGAGCACAGGGATTGCAAGGAATACAAGGGATTCAAGGGTCAATTGGACCAACAGGTCCAGAAGGTCCGCAAGGTATTCAAGGTATTCCTGGTCCGACGGGCGTAACTGGTGAACAAGGAATACAAGGAGTTCAGGGAATTCAAGGGATAACAGGAGCAACTGGTGATCAAGGTCCGCAAGGTATACAGGGGGCTATTGGACCACAAGGTGTGACCGGAGCAACTGGTGATCAAGGTCCACAAGGAATTCAAGGGGTACCAGGTCCAACAGGAGAAACGGGACCACAAGGAGTTCAAGGGATTCAAGGCCCGATGGGTGAGATTGGACCAACAGGACCAGAAGGACCAGAAGGACTTCAAGGTCCGCAAGGAATACAAGGGGTGCCAGGACCAGCTGGAGCAACCGGTCCAGAGGGTCCGCAAGGTATACAGGGAATTCAAGGGCCAATAGGAGCAACCGGTCCAGAAGGTCAACAAGGAATTCAAGGAATTCAAGGGGTTCAAGGTGTAACAGGAGCAACAGGAGCACAAGGAGCAACTGGAATTCAAGGTGTACAAGGGAATATAGGTGCAACAGGTCCAGAGGGCCCGCAAGGAGTGCAAGGTACTCAAGGGGAAATAGGCCCAACAGGTCCAATGGGAGCACAGGGCGTGCAAGGTATTCAAGGAATTCAAGGTCCAACGGGTGCGCAAGGAGTGCAGGGGCCACAGGGAATTCAAGGGGGCCAAGGTCCGACGGGAGCAACAGGAGATACGGGCGTAACTGGTGCGACAGGGGAAGGAACTACAGGCCCAACTGGAGTAACCGGTCCAACAGGGGTAACTGGTCCTTCTGGAGGACCAGCAGGACCGAGTGGTCCAACGGGGCCATCAGGTCCGACGGGAGTGACAGGTCCATCCGGTGGACCACCTGGACCGACAGGAGCAACCGGGGAGACAGGAGCAACTGGAGATACCGGGGCGACAGGCTCAACTGGAGTGACAGGAGCTACAGGAGCAACCGGAGCAACTGGGGTGACGGGCTTACAGGGACCCCAAGGAATTCAAGGTGTGCAAGGAATCCAAGGTCCAACAGGCGCGCAAGGAGTTCAAGGTCCCCAAGGGATACAAGGAGTAACTGGTGCGACAGGAGATCAAGGTCCACAGGGAATCCAAGGTCCTCAAGGAGTTCAAGGTCCAACCGGTCCACAAGGAATTCAAGGGGATCAAGGCCCGCAAGGAATTCAAGGTGCGACAGGGGCAACCGGAGCACAAGGTCCGCAGGGAATTCAGGGGATACAAGGGGTGCAAGGTCCGACTGGTCCACAAGGCCCAACCGGAATTCAAGGTGTTCAAGGAGAAATAGGGCCAACCGGTCCGCAAGGCGTGCAAGGATTGCAAGGTCCACAAGGCCCAACAGGGGATACTGGGGCAACCGGAGCACAAGGCCCGCAAGGAATTCAAGGAATTCAAGGTCCACAAGGCCCAACGGGATCCACTGGAGAAACCGGAGCGACAGGTCCTCAAGGGATTCAAGGCCCCCAAGGAATCCAAGGTCCAACGGGAGTAACAGGCTCCCAAGGCCCAACAGGGTCCACTGGTCCAACCGGTTCGCAAGGAATTCAAGGTCCAACAGGCCCAACTGGAGCGGGAGCAACCGGGGCCACGGGAGCAACGGGTGTGACCGGAGTTAGTACAACTGCAACGTACTCATTTGCAAATAATACATCAGGAAGTGCTATTTCTGTTCTGTTAGGTGGTACGAATGTACCGTTACCGAACAATCAAAATATTGGACCAGGGATCACTGTTAACGGTACGAATACTGTATTCACAGTTGCGAATGCAGGGAATTATTATATAGCTTATACAATTAATATAACGGCAGCTTTACTCGTAAGTTCACGTATAACTGTAAACGGGGTTCAACTTGCAGGAACCGTTAATTCACCAGCAGTAGCTACAGGTTCGTTTAATGCGACAATCATTGCTAATTTGCCTGCTGGAGCCGCTATTAGTCTGCAGTTATTTGGATTACTTGCAATAGCTACATTATCTACGACAACACCAGGAGCTACGCTAACTATTATTAGGTTAAGTTAATAGGGAGAAAACCTTGGGGCTTTTATGCTTCAAGGTTTTTTATCTCGCATTAATTGCCCGTAAAAGCCCGATTGGTGAGGGCTGATTAAAGTTTCACTTTATCTCGTTATTTGTAGGTAGTCTAATTGGCTAGGAAAGTTTCACTTTATTCACTTGAGCAAAAACATCGCAGTTCGAAAATATATTATAATAGAATGAAAAGAGAGAAATTTGGCAGAAAGGGAGGGTGGCGATGCAGGAGATGGTTACAGATTTTTTTGGACGCCCACTTCAAGATTTGCGCATATCTGTCATTGATCGTTGCAATTTTAGATGTACATATTGTATGCCAGCGGAAGTTTTTGGGCCAGATTATGCTTTTTTGAAAGATGAGTTTTTACTGACGTTTGATGAAATTGAACGTTTGGCAAAACTATTTGTTAGCGTCGGTGTACGAAAAATTAGACTTACTGGTGGCGAGCCACTGCTGCGTAAAGATTTAGCAAAACTTATTGCACGTCTCGTGAAAATTGAAGGGTTAGTAGATATAGGGTTAACGACGAATGCAATTCATTTAACGAAACAAGCAAAAGCATTAAAAGAAGCTGGATTACATAGAGTAAATGTTAGTTTAGATGCAATAGATGACGATGTATTTAAGGACATTAATGGCCGGAATATCAATACGAAACCTGTTATAAAGGGAATTATGGCTGCAAAAGAGGCCGGGCTTGATGTAAAGGTAAATATGGTTGTGAAAAAAGGGATGAATGACCATCAAGTACTTCCGATGGCTGCTTATTTTAAAGAGCAAGGAATCACACTTAGGTTTATTGAGTTTATGGATGTTGGTAGTACAAATGGATGGAACTTTGATCAAGTCGTTACAAAGCGAGAGTTAATTGAGATGATTCATAGTATGTATCCACTTGAGCCGACTGAAGCGCATTATTTCGGTGAAGTTGCGAAGCGATATCGTTACGTTGGAACAAATGTCGAAGTCGGTTTTATTACTTCTGTTTCAGAGTCATTTTGTTCCTCTTGTACGAGAGCGAGAATTTCGGCAGATGGAAAGTTTTATACTTGCTTATTTGCGACAGAAGGATTGGATGTAAGGGAACTTCTTAGAGGAAATCTTTCGGATGATGAGTTAGTAAGCGTTATACAAGGTGTATGGATGAATAGAAAAGACAGGTATTCGGATGAACGGACAGAAGAAAGTGCAAAGAATCGTCCGAAAATTGAAATGTCTTATATAGGGGGATAAGAAAGGGGGCTATCGTATGCAGGAGCGATATTCAAGACAAATATTATTTTCTGGTGTTGGAGAAGAAGGACAGAGAAAAATTAGAGAGAAGCATGTGCTTATTATCGGTGCTGGTGCTCTTGGTGCAGCGAATGCAGAAGCAATTGTTAGAGCAGGTGTTGGCAAAATAACAATTGCGGATCGTGATTATGTAGAATGGAGTAATTTACAAAGACAACAATTATATACAGAAGAAGATGCAAAGCAGTATAAACCAAAGGCGGTAGCAGCAGCAGAGCATTTACAAGCGATTAATTCTGAGGTGAAAATAAATCCGGTTGTGACTGATGTAACAGTGCAAGAAATGGAAGAGCTAGTGAATGATGTAGATTTAATATTAGATGCGACAGATAATTTTGAAACGCGTCTTCTTATTAATGATATTTCACAAAAGTATAATATTCCGTGGATATATGGTGGTTGTGTCGGAAGTTACGGAGTAACGTATACAATTTTACCAGGAAAAACACCGTGCTTCCGCTGTTTAATGGAACATCCAGCGAGTGGGGCAACATGTGATACGGCGGGTATTATACAGCCGGCCGTGCAATTAGTAGTTGCACATCAAATAACGGAAGCACTGAAAATATTAGTAGAAGACTATGGAGCGCTTCGCGAAACGATGTTATCGTTTGATCTTTGGAATAATCAACAGATGGCATTTAAAGTGAATAGGCAGAAAAAAGACACATGTTTATCTTGCGGAAGATTACGTACATATCCGAGTTTAACATTTGAAGCGCAAACGAAAACAGAAGTGTTATGTGGCCGAAATACAGTACAAATCCGTCCAGGTGTGCGGAATGAATTTCATTTAGAAGAAATTAAAAAGCGCTTACAAAGAAGTGTGGATGTAAAAGCTACTCCATATTTATTATCATTTCCAGTAGAGGAATTTCGTTTTGTTTTATTTACAGATGGCAGGGCCTTTATTCATGGGACGAATGATATAAATGTAGCAAAACGTTTATATGCAAGATATATAGGTTGAACCTAAAGGGAGCCCTTTAGGTTCAACGGAGAGAAGATTAAGACTTTCTCGTATAATCTCCACTTTTTCCACCTGTTTTTTCAAATAAATACGTTTCGCCAATAATCATACCTTTATCAACAGCTTTGCACATATCGTACACAGTAAGAGCTGTAGCGGAAGCAGCTGTTAAAGCTTCCATTTCAACACCGGTGCTACCTTCTGTTTTAACTTTTACTTCAATCAGTAATCGATATTGTTCTTCGGATTGTTTCCAATCGAAAGAAACGTCAACACCTTTTAATAATAAAGGATGGCACATTGGGATAATATCAGAAGTGCGTTTCGCAGCCATAATACCTGCGATTTGTGCAACTGCTAGTACGTCACCTTTCCCAATTTCATTGTGAGAGATTTTATCGTAAATTTCTTTTGTAACGACAATGCTAGAGCACGCAATTGCTGTTCGAACGGTTGCTTTTTTGTCACTTATATCAACCATCTTCGCGCGTCCTTGGTCATTAAAGTGTGTGAATGAAGACATGGAATTCCTCCTTGAAGTAATTTCTATTTAATATATAAAGTTTAATCGAGATAAAAAAAATTGCAAATATGAGGTGAGAAACGATGGTAGAAAAACGAATTCCAATTCAAGTTGCTGAGGCAGTAGAGAGAGTAATGGAATATGCGAAGAATGGTGAAGTAGAAGAGGTTTCTATTACAGAAAGTTACGGGAGAATTCTTGGCGAGGATGTTGTCTCTGATCATGACGTTCCTCATTTTGATCGTTCTCCTTACGATGGTTTCGCAATTCGAGCAGAAGATACGAAAGAAGCGAATCAAGAGAATTCGATTGAGTTTGAAGTAATAGGAGAAATCGGGGCGGGATCTGTTTTTTTAAATGAAGTAGGGCCTTTTAAAGCGGTTCGTATTATGACAGGAGCAGCTATTCCAGAGGGGTGTAATGCAGTCGTAATGCTAGAGCTGACGGAAGGTTTTGAGAAGAACGGAAAAACATATATGAAGGTAAAGCGTCCTTTTCATAGTGGTGACAATGTGTCATTTAAAGGCGAAGACATAAAACGAAATCAAGTTCTCGTTAAGAAAGGCGTTGCAATCAATCCAGGTGTTGCCGCCTTATTAGCGACGTTTGGATATAGTACTGTGAAAGTTGTAAAACAGCCTGTTGTTGGTATTGTGACGACAGGCAGTGAACTGCTAGAAGTACATGAGTCGTTACAGCCGGGGAAAATTAGAAATAGTAACTCGTATATGATTGCAGCTCAAATTATGAAAGCCGGAGGGAAAGTTCGTTATTATGGTCAACTTGCCGACGAGTTAGATGCATGTTTCGCCGCTGTTCAATCGGCGATGGATGAGGTTGATATTTTAATTACGACAGGCGGTGTGTCGGTAGGAGATTATGACTACTTGCCAGCTATTTATGAAAGATTACAGGCGAATGTACTCTTTAATAAAATAGCGATGAGACCAGGAAGTGTAACGACAGTAGCTGAAGTTGATGGAAAGTTACTTTTCGGTTTATCAGGAAATCCGTCAGCTTGCTACGTAGGCTTTGAGTTATTTGTGCATCCGGTTATAAAAACATATTTGTACGCGAAAGAACCTCACGTATATAGAGCTGATGCTATTTTGCAAAAAGATTTTCCAAAGCCAAATCCATTTACTCGTTTTGTAAGAGCAAACGTGACAATTGTGGACGGGGCATTACAAGCAATGCCGGTCGGTTTAGATAAATCGAGTGCGGTATCTTCACTTGCCGATGCAAATGCTTTTGTTGTATTGCCTGGAGGAACGAGAGGATTTGAGGCAGGGATGAAAGTAACTGTATTGTTGTTAGAGCACGCCGAGGGATGTGATTGGCCATGGGAAAAACCCCTTCAATCTTACAAATAGTAGGGTATCAAAATAGCGGGAAAACAACGCTTGTTGAGAAAATAGTGCATGCGTTAGCTGAACAGAAAATGAAAGTTGCTGCCATTAAACATCACGGGCACGGAGGTTTTCCAGAAGTAGCGCAAAAAGATAGTGAAAGGCACCGAAAGGCTGGTGCTGTTGTCAGTAGTGTTGAAGGCGCTGGATTACTTTCACTGTCGTCATTAAGAGAGGAATGGTCCTTGCAAGAAATTATTCGCTTATATGAGTTTTTTGAAGTGGATACAATTTTAATAGAGGGCTATAAAAAAGAGAGCTATCCGAAAGTAGTGTTACTTCGTTCTGCGGAAGACGTTGAACTTTTACATAAAGTAGAAAATATAGTAGCGATTATTACGTGGCATGATGCTCCCGCAAACTTACGAGAAGAATATAAAGTATTTCATATAACAGAAGAAGAGTTGTATATAGACTGGTTTATACAAACGGTAAGGAGTACGAAATGACAAATACATATTATGAAGTAATTGATACAGAAATCTCGATTGAAGAGGTAGCGAAGAAGGTTATTCGCCGCGAATGTGGTGCTGTTACAACATTTATTGGAACGGTTAGGGAGTTTACGAAAGGGCGTCGTACATTATACTTAGAATATGTCGCTTATAAAACGATGGCAGAAAAGATGCTAGAGAAAATTGGCTTAGAAGTGAAAGCGAAGTGGTCAGGTACACACGTTGCGATTACACATCGCATCGGTACACTGCAAATTTCTGATATCGCGGTTGTTGTTGCTGTTTCAACACCGCATCGTAAAGCGGCTTATGAGGCGAATGAGTACATTATGGAACGCATAAAACAAATTGTTCCGATTTGGAAAATGGAGTTTTGGGAAGATGGAGACTCATGGATTGGTGATCAATTAGAGAAAACACCATATCCGGCGGGAGAGCCTGGGAAGGAGCTATAAGTATGATTCGAGTATTGTTATTTGCGTACTTGCAAGAGGAAGTAGGAACAAGTGAGTTACAAATAGAGAAAGAAAATATTACAGTTGCAGAGTTAAAAGATGTTGTTGCTAAAGAATATAATGTACCAATGGCAGCATCAATTATGGTTGCGATTAATGAAGAATACGCAAATGAAGATGACACGATCCGAGATGGTGATGTTGTTGCACTAATCCCACCAGTGAGCGGTGGTTAATATTGGATTCATTAAAACGACTTTCCTACATAGGGAAGTCGTTTTTTTATGGAAGTTTTGCGAACACTAACTTATAGAACAAGGAGGATGTTATGAAAAAAATATGTGTAGTTATTACAACGCTATGTGCAATCTTTTTTTCTTCTCCAAGTGATTCTTTTGCGAAAGAATCTAGGGAACAGCTGTTAGAGAGTGCATTATCGAATAGGTACTATTCAGTTATTAGGCAAGTGACAGAAGATCAATATGAGTGTGCTTCAGTTATAAATATAAAGCGTCTCGGTAAGAAAGATGAGTTCGTTCCTAGATTTGAAGTCACGCTACAATTTCTTACGTTCCAAGGTGCACATAATCCGCCGAATGATAAAGTTACACTTACTTTGGAAGATCATTTAGATCACGTGAAAATAAAGAAGGTGGAGCGAGAAAAGAATGTTTCTGGTGCTATTGCAGAAAAGGTTTGTGAACGGGAAAAAGAAAAAATAAAAGCGCACTCTAATGATTCAGAGTGATAACTTATGACATTTAGTAAAGAAAGGTAATGAGCGATGGACATACTTTTGGCGATTTTACCGGCTATATTTTGGGGAAGTATTGTGCTATTTAACGTGAAACTGGGCGGGGGACCGTATAGTCAAACGCTTGGTACAACGTTTGGGGCACTTATTTTCTCAATTGTTGTTTATATTTTTGTGAAGCCAGTATTAACTCCTACTGTTATTGGAGTTGGAATTGTGTCAGGTTTATTTTGGGCACTTGGTCAGGCGAATCAATTAAAAAGTATTGATTTAATGGGCGTTTCGAGAACGATGCCCATTTCAACAGGACTGCAATTAGTTGCGACGACTTTATTTGGAGTCATCGTATTTCATGAGTGGTCCACGACTATATCAGTCATCCTTGGCGTCTTGGCTCTCGTTTGTATTATTATCGGTGTTATTTTAACATCACTTCAAAGTGAAGAAGAAAAGAGTGCAGAGCAGGCGGGGAATTTTAAAAGGGGCATTATCATTTTATTGATTTCAACAGTCGGTTATTTAGTTTACGTGGTAGTGATTAGACTATTTAATGTAGATGGTTGGTCAGCTTTATTGCCACAAGCAGTTGGTATGGTGTTAGGGGGCATTTTGCTTACTTTTAAACATCATCCATTTAATAAATATGCAATACGAAATATTATTCCAGGATTAATTTGGGCAGCTGGTAATATGTTTTTATTCATTTCGCAGCCGCGTGTTGGAGTGGCAACAAGTTTTTCACTATCGCAAATGGGAATTATTATTTCAACGCTTGGTGGGATTCTTATATTAGGTGAAAAGAAAACGAAACGTCAATTAACGGGGATTGTCGTCGGTATCGTTTTTATTATCGCGGCGGGAATTATGTTAGGTGTTGCAAAAAGTTAAAGGGGGTATTGAAATGTATAGTGATTTAGCTGGAAAAGTTGTCGTTATTACAGGGTCAGCAACTGGTCTTGGAAGAGCGATGGGAGTAAGGTTTGCTAAGGAGAAAGCAAAAGTAGTAATTAACTATCGCTCACGAGAGTCAGAAGCGCATGATGTATTAGAAGAAATTAAAAAAATAGGCGGAGAAGCGATTGCTGTAAAAGGGGATGTGACAGTTGAATCTGATGTCGTGAATCTCATTCAATCTGCTGTGAAAGAGTTTGGTACGCTTGACGTTATGATCAATAATGCAGGGATAGAAAACGCGGTCCCGTCGCATGAAATGCCGTTAGAGGATTGGAATAAAGTAATCAATACAAATTTAACAGGTGCTTTTTTAGGAAGCCGTGAAGCGATTAAATATTTTGTAGAACATGATATTAAAGGTTCTGTTATTAATATGTCGAGTGTTCACGAGAAAATTCCATGGCCACTATTCGTGCACTATGCGGCGAGTAAGGGCGGTATTAAACTAATGACAGAAACGTTAGCGTTAGAGTATGCACCAAAAGGTATTCGAGTAAATAATATTGGGCCAGGTGCAATAAATACGCCAATTAATGCCGAAAAGTTTGCTGATCCTAAAAAACGTGCTGACGTAGAAAGTATGATACCGATGGGCTACATTGGAAAACCGGAAGAAATTGCAGCAGTCGCAACTTGGCTTGCTTCCTCAGAAGCGAGTTACGTAACTGGAATTACGTTATTTGCAGATGGTGGAATGACTTTATACCCGTCGTTTCAAGCAGGGCGCGGGTAATATAAAAGGGCAAAGAGGTTTATCCCGCTATTTGCTGGGCAGTAAGACCACCACCTCAAAATTCAGCGGAAGCAAAGAAGTTAGGTGGGAGCTGATCATTAGTGGGGGATGAACAAAACCCCCACTGATTAAAGTTTCACTCTATCTCTTTGTCCTTTTTTCTGCAAAAAAAAATAGCGGTCGGCTATTTTAAATTTAATGATTAATTGTATCTTGAAGAAATTCTGTTGCTTGATGTTCAGAAACATTTTGCACAAGTGCAACTTCGCTAATCATCATTTTGCGTGCATTATCTAGCATTTGTTTTTCGCTCGCATTTAATGCTCTCTCTTTATTACGGCGAAGTAAATCGCGAACAACTTCTGCGCTATCTTGCAGATTGCCGTTTTTCATTTTTTCCATATTCATTGTATATCTCTGTTTCCAGGAAAGTGATGTGTCTGATTCCCCGTTTTGAAATTCAAGAAGTATACCATCTAACGTACCTTTATCTACGATATAACGAATACCTGATTTTTGTAATTGATCCATAGGAAGCATTATTTGCATGTCTTTACTAATGATACGTATCACACAATATTGACGTGTTGTTCCTAATATTTCTTTCTCTTCAATGGCTTCGATGACTCCTGCGCCGTTCATTGGATAAACGATTTTATCGCCAATTTGAAACAAATCATCCACCTCCATATGTGGTAACCAATTTTAATGATAGCACATATGAGTAAAAATGTCAAATTTTATATAATACCATAATGTTGATATTATAGTCAATAAGTAAAAACTCTTTTTTTTTATATATTTTTTTGCTCTTATTTATTGATGATTTTTTTTGAAAAATAGTACAGGCGAAGAAAGAAGGCATATCCACTTATTTTTAAGCATAAAATGTAAAATCGCTAATACAATATACCTAAATCCGTTCTTTGCAAGGGAGGGAGAGAAGGTGGGGCGCACAATAAAAATTGATATTACAAATAAAGTTGTAGCTAAATTTAGATCAGATTATTTGGAATTATATACGAGTAAATTTATGATAGGTAAGTTTTATGTCTATACTGAAGGTAAACAATATGTGTTAGAAGACGGATATATATATGAAGACGGAAAATTTTATCGCATCATAGATACGCACCGTGGCAATAATCAAGCGGCGGAGGGCTGCGATCTAGGATGGTGTTAACATGATTCGTGTGAAAGTGTTTGATGAAAGTCACGAAAAAGACTTAGAAGACGCTGTAAATGTTTTCTTGAAAAAGATTGATGATAGTAACTTTGTAGATATTAAGTACCAAGTCGGTGTTTCTATTAACGATGACGAAAACCAAATTTATTGTTTTTCAGCAATGATTGTTTATAAAGCATAAAAAAGAGCTGGGTGAGCCAGCTCTTTTTTATGTTTTATGTTGGGACAACATGTGTCGGTAATACGTTCATAATAGATTGAGTTGTGCCTAATTTCTTTGTCGCTAAAAGAGGCGCTCCTGTTTCATGGTTTTGGGCATCTGTACACATACCAAGGTGATAACGATCACCTAAAAATGGATCGATATAAAAACCGTTTTTGAATACTTTATCATTCGGATGTTTTTCATGATGAATATCAGAGCAGTTAATGCAATAGAACATAGTTGTCATCCCCTTTTTATTTTTGTTTGAAAAAAGTGAGTCGGTAGTCATTTCGCTCCTAAGGAAATGTTGAGGAGAAGAGAAATAACTACCTACTCAAATGGTGGGCATATTCCTTCTGATTTTTCATATCTCGCGTAGTGTCTCTGAGGGAAGGAGGAGAGACGAAATACGCATGATATACGTAAGGCGCTTCTTTCAAGATGAATGATGGAGTTTCATGTTGAGAGAAGTTTTTATTTTTTGTTGCCTTTGTGAGTATATTATGAGGAAATGCTCAGAGGGTGTTTGTCCTGTTGAAAAAATGTTGAGAATTTCTCAACAGTAAAAAAGCATTAGCGTTGACATAAAACCAAAAGGTGTTATGTTTTAATGCCGAATAAAGGAGAATGAAAATGGAACAACAAAATACATTAACTGATATTAAACAAACGATCGTTTTTAACGCGTCTATTCAAAAAGTATGGAATGTAGTATCAACTGCAGAAGGGATTGCGTCATGGTTTATGCCAAATGATTTTGTATTAGAGGTAGGACATGAATTTCATGTGCAATCACCATTTGGACCATCACCATGTAAAGTGTTAGAAATTGATGAACCAAACCATCTATCTTTCTCATGGGATACAGATGGCTGGATCGTTTCATTTAATCTGCAAGACCTAGGAGACAATAAAACAGAATTTACGTTAATTCACGGCGGCTGGAAACATCCTGATGAAATTCTTCCGAAAGCGAATGCGAAGAGCTCTATTATTCGCGATAGAATGAGCGGAGGCTGGGTAGCGATTGTAAATGAAAAACTGAAAAAGGTTGTCGAAGGCTAAGTGTCCTCATCAGCAGCAAAATATGATGTATTTCAAGCAATTGCTGACCCAACCCGCCGAGAAGTAATACGGTTATTAAGTGACAAAGAGTTACCGATTTCCAAAATAACGGATCATTTTCCGATGAGTCGTACTGCGGTTGTAAAGCACCTTCATATTCTTTCAGAAGCGAATTTAGTAAGCGGAAGAAAAAGCGGAAGAGAGAAGATATATCGTTTGCATCCAGAACCACTAGAGGAATTACAACAGTGGCTCTCGTATTATGAACGTTTTTGGGATAATAAATTGTCCATGCTGAAACATATTGTGGAGAATGAAGAGTAAAAAAAGGATGACCGAAATGGTCATCCTCTTTATTATTGCTCACTTGTTTGTGTAGCTGGTTTCAATAAAATCCAAGCGATAATTAATGTAAATACTGCTAATACGAAAGTACTCATATAAATGATGTGTACACTTGATGCTAATGCCTCTTGCGATTCGGTTGCAACATTTGCTGTAGTTCCGCCGTGTCCGCCAGATACAAGGTCAAGATTTTTAATGCCGCGTGCGTGAATCATCGTATTGAAGATTGTTCCGAAGATTGCAGCACCTAGCGTTTGACTAAATGTATTAATAAATGTGTTTAAACCAACGGCTGTTCCGCGTGTATGAGCTGGTACGGCTGCTTGAATTGTTACCATATAAATTGGTGTCACAAGCCCCATTCCTAAGCCGAATAATCCGACTGCTACATAAATAAGGAACGATGGTGAATTTGTTGATAATGTAAATAATAAGAACGTAGCCACTGATAAAATGCTAGCTCCAAGTAAAATGATTTGTTTCGTTTTTAATTTGCCGACTAAGTTACCAGAGAAAATAGCGCCAAATGTCCACATAACAGGGATTGGCATTAAAATAAGTCCGGCTTCTGTCGCATTTTTTCCTAATACACCTTGGCTCCAAATTGGAAGGTACATTGTAATACTAATAATCATCGCGCCAGCAATGAGCGTTAATATGTTTATCGTAGATAATGTACGGTTAGAGAAAAGTGCTAGCGGAATTAATGGTTCCGGAGATTTTTTCTCGATAAATAAGAAAATAATGAATGAAACGACGGCGAAGATTAATAGGCCGATAATTGTTATGTCTCCCCAGTTTTGCTTGCTGCTACCTGTTAATAATGCGTATAGTAAAGCGATTGTGCTTAATGAAAAGACTGTAGCACCAAGGTAGTCAATATGTTGCTTAGATGACTTAATAGATTCTTTGTAGTAAATTGCAATCATTAAGCAAGCGATAATTCCGAATGGAACGTTTAAGAAGAAAATATAACGCCAAGATAGGGAATCGACTAAAAATCCACCTACTAACGGTCCGATAACACCGGATACACCCCAAACAGCACTCATCCAGCCTTGTGCTTTCGCGCGGTCTTTCGCTTCGCTATATAAGTCTCCAATAATCGTCATTGTGATCGGCATAACAGCACCAGCGCCTATACCTTGAAGAGCACGGAAGAAGATTAATTGTTCCATTGATGTAACGACTCCGCAAAGTGCAGAACCGATTAAGAAGATTGTAGCTCCGATGAGTAAAACTTTTTTACGGCCGAATAAATCAGCTAATTTTCCGTATATTGGAGTCGAAACAGCTGTTGCAAGCATATAAATTGCATATACCCAACTCACAAGTTCGACGCCTGACAAATCACTCGTTATACGAGGAATCGCTGTACTAACAATCGTTCCTTCTACCGCAGAAAGAAACGTCATTAGCATTAAAGACATCATGACTTTTTTTCTCATATTTTTTCCCCTTACCCTTTTTTAAATATTCAACAATATAAAATATAAAGGTACTAAGGTATATAAAGCAACAAAAAAGCAATGGGAAGTCAGGAGGAGGGGATATTTGTCGTGGAATCGCCGATATAATCTCATATACCTATAAAAAAGAAACAGGAAGCCCTGTTTCTTTTTTTAATGTTGCATTTTCGCGTTTTCTCCAGCTGTTGTTCCGGCAATTCGACCAGTAACGAGAGCAGATGTAATGTTATAGCCGCCAGTATAACCGTGAATATCAAGAACTTCTCCGCAGAAATATACGCCGTTCGTGAATTTAGAAGACATTTCTTTTGGGTTAATTTCTTTAACGGATACACCGCCGCCAGTAACGAATGCTTTTTCAATTGACTGCGTACCATTTACATTTACAGTAAATTCTTTAAAGTCTTTCACAAGTGCACGAATCTTCTCGTGAGAAACTTGTCCAGCTTGTTCACTGCCATCAATTTCATTCTTTTCTAATAAGAATAGGAAGTAACGTTCAGGAACATAACCTTTTAATACATTTTTAATTCCTTTTTTCGGATCTTCTTTCATTTGTTTCAACATGCGCTGGAATAGTTGTTCACTATTTTCTTCTGGCAATGCATCGATACTCATTTGAATCGTATTCGTTTTAAACTTTTTCAGTGCTTTCACGACGAATTGGCTACAACGAAGAGCGGCAGGACCAGATAGGCCGAAATGAGTGAAGAGCATGTCCATTTTGTGAGAAATGATAGCTTTCCCTTTCGGGTTTAATACGCTTAAGTTTACATCGCGTAAAGCAAGACCTTGTAAGGAGCGGTCACGAATAAATGGTTCGTTTGAAAGGATTGGTACTTCTGTTGGGAATAATTCTGTAATTGTATGTCCAGCTTTTTCAGCCCAAGCATATCCATCTCCAGTAGAACCAGTTTGAGGAACAGATTTTCCGCCAACAGCGATAACGACGTGATTCGTTTCTAACACTTCACCAGTTTGTAGTACGACCGCTTTCGTTTGACCGTTCTCATATTCAATCGTTTCAACAGGTGTATTTGTACGGATTTTTACACCTAAGTCTTTTAATCGTGTTAAAAGTGCGTCTACTACTGATTGTGCTTTATTTGATACAGGGAACATGCGACCATGATCTTCTTCTTTTAGTTGCACGCCAAGCTTTTCGAAGAATGTAATAATATCTTCATTATTGAAAATAGAAAAAGCGCTGTATAAGAAGCGGCCGTTTCCTGGTATATGTTTAACGATTTCATCAAGTGGTAGACGGTTCGTTACGTTACAACGGCCACCACCAGAAATCGCAAGTTTACGCCCTAGTTTATTTCCTTTATCAAGAAGTAAGACATTTGCGCCTTCTTCTGCAGCACCGATTGCAGCCATTAGCCCAGAAGGCCCGCCGCCGATGACAATAACATCATAATGCATAATATATCGACCTCATTTTCTACATTTCCTGCCTAAAAGAATAGCATGTTTTCCCTTAAAAGAAAAATAGAGTGAAGTACTGCTTAAGGATAGAATTGTGGTACAATACAAAAGTTAGAGTTCAGTACTATCCTGCAATTTGTGGGCAAGAAGACTAAAACCTTAAGATGTAAGAGATATAAAAAGGGAATTTGGTAGCCCGTAAATGCTCGAATAGTTCAACTAATAAAGAGTAGGGAGTGAACACCTTCCCTGCAAATTATAGTTTCACTTTATGTAGATGTAGGAGGATTTTTGTATGTCCGATTCGAAATTTCTGCGCGGAACGCTTATTGTTACGTTAGGGACATTTTTAGTAAAGTTCTTAGGCATGATTTACGTCTTTCCGTTTCATGCATTAGTAGGTACAGAAGGCGGAACGCTCTATACATATGGATACATTCCATATACGATCTTTTTAAGTATTGCAACGGCAGGGGTGCCGCTTGCTGTTTCCAAATTTGTTTCCAAATATAATGCGCTTGGCGATTATAAAACGAGCCGGAGAATGTTCCGCTCGGGAATGGTTATGATGATAGTAACAGGAGTTCTTTCGTTCCTAGTTCTATACATGACAGCGCCACTGTTTGCAGAAGCAATGCTTGGTAAACAAAGTATACACAGTAATGTAGAAGAAGTTACGACGATTATTCGTCTTGTAAGTTTTGCACTTATTGTTGTACCAGCAGCGAGTTTAATTCGTGGTTATTTCCAAGGTCACCAATCGATGGGACCGACTACTGTTTCGCAAATTATTGAACAAATTATTCGTATCGTCTTTTTATTAGCGGGTAGTTTTATCGTTATTAAAGTACTTGGCGGTACAGTTGCAACAGCAGTTGGGGTAGCGACATTTGCTGCGTTCGTTTCAGCAGTTGGAGCGCTCGGTGTACTTATTTGGTACTGGTTAAAACGTAAAAAACATTTGGATCAATATTTAATTGAACAAACTGTACCAGAATCGACAGTGAGTACGGTTCAGTTATTTAAAGAATTATTTGCATATGCGATTCCTTACGTTGTAATTGGGTTAACAATTCCTTTATATCAACAAATCGATACATTGACGTTTAACTCAATTATGCAAGCGATTGGCCAAGGTGATATCGCAGAGCGAGCGCTTGGTATTTTCACAATGTGGACGCATAAATTAATTATGATTCCTGTATCGCTTGCAACAGCATTTAGTTTAACGCTTGTACCAGCGATTACAAAATCATTTACTGAAAAACAATACCGTTATTTAAAGCTACAAATTACACAAACATTCCAGGCAAATATGTTCTTAACATTGCCAGCAGTTGTCGGTATTTCAACACTTGCATATCCAATCTATACTGCGTTCTATGACTCAGATCCACTAGGTGGACAAGTATTAATGTGGTATGCACCGGTTGCGTTGTTATTCGCTTTATTTACAGTAACAGCAGCAATTCTGCAAGGAATCAATCAACAAAAACATGCGATTGTCGCGCTTATTATGGGTGTTATTTTGAAATTCGTATGTAACGTAATCTTTATCCGTTATTTCGGTACAGTTGGAGCGATTTTAGCTACTGCAGTCGGCTTCTTAGCTTCCGTATGGTATACGAATAGACAAATCAAAAAACATGTACACTATTCATTTGGTGTTGTATATAAGAGAACATTCCAAATTGCAATATTAACACTTGTAATGGTCATTGCTGTAAAGTTATCACAATGGGTTCTGTCCTTCATGATTTCGCCTGATGGCCGAATGGGTGCTCTTATTACAGTTGTGGTTTGTGCAGGTATTGGTGGTCTTGTGTACGGATTGTTAGCAATTCGCACAGGAGTACTTGAAAGAGTATTTGGCGGAGAAGCGTTAGAGAAAATCCAACGTAAACTTGGCAATAGATTCAAAATAAAGTTGAAGTCAAAAGGGGCGTAATTACGTCCCCTTTTCTATGATAAATAAAGAAGGTGAAAAACGTGAGATTAGATAAATTATTAGCAAATATGGGATATGGAAGTAGAAAAGAAGTAAAGAAATTATTGAAAGACGGCGTTGTGAAAATTGATGGAACGCCAGTAAAAGATGCGAAGGTTCATGTAAATGTAGAAGAGCAAGAAGTTATGATTCACGGAGAAGTTGTGGAATATAAAGAGTTTGTTTACTTAATGTTGCATAAACCACAAGGCGTTATTTCAGCGACAGAAGATGATAATCATGAAACGGTAATAGATTTATTAGAGTTAGAAGATGCAATCTTTGATCCATTCCCAGTTGGACGACTTGATATTGATACGGAAGGTTTCTTATTGATAACAAATGACGGGAAGTTATCACACCAATTGTTATCTCCGAAAAAGCATGTGCCGAAAAAATATTATGCACACGTTGCAGGAGTAGTAACAGAAGAGGATGTAAAAGAGTTTGCTAAAGGTGTTATTTTAGATGATGGCTATGAAACAAAGCCAGGTGCACTTACAATATTAAAAAGCGATGAGATTTCTGAAATCGAGCTTGTGATTACAGAAGGAAAGTTCCATCAAGTGAAGCGTATGTTTGAAGCGGTAGGGAAAAAAGTAGTCTACCTAAAGAGAACAGAGATGGGACCATTAGTATTAGATGAAGAGCTAGAACTTGGAGAATACCGAGAGCTATCAGATGAAGAAGTAGAAATGTTAAAAACATATCAAGTAGATACTGAGAAATAGTGCTGTTTTTGGCGCAGAAAAGACCCCTTTCTAATGAGTTAGAAAGGGGTATGTATTTATTTACATACAATTATTTTTTCATTATGAGGTCATTCTCACTTTCTTTCCTGTTGTTGTCCACTTACCGCGGCAAGGGCTATACACGAGTTCATTAAACTGCAACACATTTAGATCACGTTGTATCGTTCGCGGTGTGATCCCGAACTCATCTACAAGGTCTTTCGTCGTTACCGTTCCGTTTTCATTGATGTACATATAAATTGATTTAATGCGTGTTAGCATACGAGTAGTTGTAGGTTTCAAGAGAAAACCACTCCTCTACTAGTTTTTTTGACCCCATTCAGGAAAGAAGGTCGTTACTACCATTGTACTCTACATGATAAAATTCATGCTTTAATCTACTTAAATTTTACAAAAGTTTAACAAATATTCATATAGAAAAATATTGGTAGTTGACATTGTATATATGGTCAGTCAACTAACACATAAAATTCTACGTAAAACGCCAAATTCCTGCAAAATTTTTTGAAAAAACAAAAGAAAAACTAATGGGAAATATCTGAAATATTATAATTGTTAGGTATTTAAGTTTCGTATATGGCATAAGAGATTTCGGTTTGTTATGATGAAAGAAACAATATAGTGAAGGATGGATGCGTGATGTCAGCAATTAATTGGACAGAAGAAGTTGCGAAACGAAAAGATGATTTAATTCGTGATACACAACAATTTTTACAAATTAAAAGTGTATGGGAAGAAGAATCAGCGAAAGAGGGCGCACCATTTGGTGAAGGTGTAGAAAAAGCTTTATCTTTCATGTTACATAAAGGAGAAATTGAAGGATTTACTTCTAAAAATTTAGAAGGGTATGCAGGTCATCTTGAAATGGGACAAGGAGAAGAGTTAGTAGGTATTCTTTGTCACGTTGACGTTGTACCAGAAGGAGATGGCTGGACGACTCCAGCATATAGTGCAGATATTCGCGATGGAAAGATTTTTGCACGTGGTGCAATTGACGATAAAGGCCCAACGATGGCAGCTTATTATGCGATGAAAATTGTGAAAGAATTAGGTTTACCTCTTTCAAAACGCGTTCGCATGATTTTAGGAACAGATGAGGAAAGCAATTGGAAATGTGTAGATCACTACTTTAAAAACGAAGAAATGCCAACAATCGGTTTTGCGCCAGACGCAGATTTTCCAATTATTAATGCAGAAAAAGGAATTTCAGATATACAAGTTGTGCAAAGTGGTAGTGAAGAGAAGAAAGGTACATATGAACTTGTTTCATTTGAATCAGGTCGCCGTTTAAATATGGTTCCTGATTTTGCAGAAGCGATTATTACAGGAGAAGATGTAAATGCTCTTACAGTAGCATATGAAGAGTATTTACAAACTGCTAAAAAAATAGGTGAAGCAATTGTAGAAGGTAATACGGTGACGTTGCAAATTAAAGGGATTTCAGCTCACGGATCTACTCCGGAGAAGGGCGAGAATGCAGGTTTATTACTGGCAAACTTCTTAACAAAAATTGCTCTTGATGGAAAAGGGGCTTCGTTTGCATCGTTTGTAACAGAAACATTTACAGGAGATATTTTAGGAGAGAAAGCTGGTATTTCTTATAAGGACGATATTAGCGGACCATTAACTGTGAATGTTGGTCGCCTTTCTTATACGAAAGAAAATGGTGGCAATTTAGGATTAAATGTACGTTATCCGGTTACGACTAACTTTGACGAAATGATCACGAAGTTAAAAGGGTATGTTGGTACTCATGGATTTGCGGTAGCAGACTATTCGAATTCTCGCCCGCATCACGTTGATAAAGACCACGTGTTAATTCGTACGTTGCAACGCGTATATGAAGAACAAACAGGTGAAAAAGCAGAACTATTAGCAATCGGTGGCGGTACTTACGCTCGTTCATTGAAAGCTGGTGTTGCGTTTGGTCCGTTGTTCCCTGGAAAAGAAGAACTTGCGCATCAAAAAGACGAGTATATTGAAATTGAAGACTTATTAAAAGCAACAGCAATTTACGCGCAAGCAATTCATGAATTAGCGAAGTAATGGATGCATAAATAAGAAGAGGCCGTCCCAATAAATATTTTGGGACGGTTTTCTATTACGTATAGATTGCTTTTCTTATCGTATTTTGTTGTTAAGTCGATATAATTTCATTTATTATTGCGATCTTAACTTGGTTAGACTGTTAGGAAAGTTTGATTCTATTTACTTGAATGAGATAAGAAAGAAAAGCAACAATAGAAGGAAGGAGAAGATGTACATGGAGCCGCATTATTTTGTCGCGATTACGTTACCGAATCATATAAAAGAAGTGCTGTCTAACTATAAAGAGGAAATGCAGGAGGAATTACCATTTCGTTCATGGGTACATAAAGAAGACTACCATATTACCCTTTCATTTTTAGGTAGTGCGACAGAGGAACAATTAGAAGGAATAAAGAATGGATTACAAACCCTTACAAAAACGAAAGAGCTATCGTTCACATTACAAGGATTTTCAACGTTCGGTATGGAAGATAGGCCGCGTATTTTTTGGTCGAAGGTAAGCGAGAATTACGATTTGTTTCAATTACAAAAGCAAGTGCACGCTATTTGTGAAGGGAATGGATTTTCTTTAGAAGCGCGCCCGTATCATCCGCATATTACTGTTGCTCGTAAATGGGTAGGAGAAGAGAAGTTTGATTTAGAACATATAAAGAAAGTACCTGAAATATCATTTCAAGCAGATACAATTAATTTATACGAATCTCACGTGAAGGAGACGCCGAAGTATAAAGCAATTGCTGAAATAAAATTACAAAAATAGAATGTATGAAAACGTTTTTTATACAGGTGAATATACTATAGAGAATAATGTGTTACGGTATAGAGTCTTGCTGATAAGAAAAGTCTTATCACTTGCAGCTCGTTTTATCCCTCTATTTGGGGGCAGTAAGACTCCCACCTCAAAATTAGGATCAAGCAAAGAAGTTAGGGGGAGGCCTCCTGCCCATAAAGGCCCGATTGGTGTGGGCTAATAATCAGTGGGGGAAAGCCTTCCCACTGATTAAAGTTTCACTTTATTTTAACTTTAAGAATGATGGTGATTTTTTTATGTTGAAAGTAAAACGTCCATTTGATGCCTATTTAGATGAAATGAATAAAATTACAATTTTGCTCCCACATGCGTATGGAACAAGCCGGACATTTCGTTTGCAAGAAGGAAGTAAAGTGAAAGATTTACCGATTTCTCATACAATTGCGCTTCCGGATGCAACGAAGTATGAGTGCTTTATAGAAGAGCCGCTAGATGTGGGGAAGTATTATACAGTACGAGATGAACGGAATGAAGAAACGGATTTACAAATAGGTGCTGTCATAAGAACAGTGATTTTCGATGAAAAGTATTATTACGAAGGTACAGATTTAGGAGCCGTGTATCAAAAAGAAGCAACGACATTTAAAGTATGGGCTCCAACTGCGAGGCTTGCGAAAGTAAGGATTTATAAAAGTGATAAAGAATATACCGATCATGAAATGCATAGAGGAGAAAATGGGGTTTGGACTCATACATTACAAGGCGATTTAGCCGGAGCAAAGTATACATTTCTTGTTTGTATTAATTTAATATGGAATGAAGCGGTGGATCCTTACGCAAAGTCAGTGACTGTAAATGGGAAGTACGGCGTTATTATTGATTTGGAAAAGATAAATGCAACAAAACGAGAGCAATTACCACCATTACACGCAATGACAGATGCCATACTGTATGAACTGCATATTCGTGATGCTACTATTCATCAGGGCAGTGGAGTGAGTAAAAAAGGAACATATAAGGGGCTAATGGAAGAAGGAACAACAGGGCGAAATGGGACGTTAACAGGCTTGTCCTATATAAAAGATTTGGGTGTTACACATGTTGAATTATTGCCTTTATATTGTTTCGGTGGTGTAGATGAGGCGAATCCTTCCTCTGCATATAATTGGGGTTACAATCCGTTATATTACAATGCGCCAACGGGATATTATGCTACAGACCTCTCTGATCCGTATAACAGGATAGTAGAGTGTAAACAGTTGATTGAAACATTTCATGAGCACGGCATTAGGGTAATTATAGATGTTGTATATAATCATGTGTATGAAAGAGAGCTATCATCATTTGAAAAGCTTGTCCCAGGATATTATTTTCGTCATGGTGAAGATGGTATGCCTTCTAATGGGACGGGAGTCGGAAATGATATAGCATCTGAACGGAAAATGATGAGGAAATTTATTGTAGAGTCTATTTTATATTGGCTTACTGAATACAATGTTGATGGATTCCGATTTGACTTAATGGGAATTTTAGATGTTGATACAATGAACATAATAGAAAAAGAAGTGCGAAACATAAAGCGAGATGCATTGTTATTAGGAGAAGGGTGGGAGCTACAAACACCACTTCCTGCCGAAGAAAAAGCAACGTTAAATAATGCAAAGAAAATGCCGCATATTGCGCAATTTAATGATCAATTTCGTGATGGGATAAAAGGGAGTACCTTTCATATAAATAAGCGTGGTTTTGCATTTGGTGGGCATGTAGACTGTAATCATTTGCAGTATATAGCATCGGGAAGTCTTTTGAGTATGAAAGAAACAGGTCTGTTTCTAGAGCCTGTGCAAAGCATTAACTATGTAGAATGTCATGACAATATGACGATGTGGGATAAACTAATGCGGAGTAATGAAGAGCCAGAAGAGATTTTGAAAAAACGTCACCTTCTAGCGAGCGCAATGGTGATTCTTTCGCAAGGCATTCCTTTTTTACATGCTGGGCAAGAGTTTTATCGTACGAAGCAAGGAAATGAAAATAGTTATAATGCAAATGATGAAATTAATCAATTAGATTGGGATCAAAAAGAGGAAGAGATAGAGACCGTTAACTATATAAAAGGTTTAATTGCGATTCGCAAAGAGCACAGAGCATTCCGATTACAAAACGCAGACCTTATAAAAAAACACATGACTTTTTTGCAAACATCTCCAGAAGTACTTGCATATCACCTAGAGCATGCAGAATCATTTGGACCGTGGAAAGAGATTATAGTTTTATTTAATAGCGGTTTAGAAGCTAAAACGGTGCAACTTCCGAAAGAAGAAACGTGGCATGTGTTAGTAAACGAAAAGCAAGCGAAAATAGAGCCAATTTCTTCATTTAGAGGAAAGGAACTTAGGCTCGCTCCGATTAGCACGTATATATTGACGATAATGTGACAAATCGCTACTTGACGATGAGAATGTAATAAATGTAGAATTGACAAAGGTGACGATTTTGATAAGTTGTCATTCTATGACTGGTTTTGTAAAATAAAATAGAGAATTTTTGGCTTATGCCAAGTTTTCTTTTCATTTACAGTAAAATATATGAATCCACAACATGTGTAAAAATGTTGCGGTTTTTCTTTTCATAACTATAAAAGATAAGGATTTGTTAACGGGTAATGAATATGGAATGGTTGGAACAATTATTAGGAAAAGAGTGGAGTCTTGTACCGGCTGGTGGAGTAACGGGCGATGCGTATATTGCGCAAAACGGACAACAGAAGTTATTTTTAAAGCGGAATACATCGCCCTTTTTAGCGGTATTGTCAGCAGAAGGAATTGTTCCAAAATTACTTTGGACAAGAAGGGTAACGAACGGTGATGTAATTTCTGCTCAAAAATGGCTTCCGGGACAGAAGCTAGAGCCAGAGGATATGAAACTAGAACGTGTTGCGAAACTTTTGAAGAAAATACACTCCTCTAAAGCACTTGTACAGATGATTCAAAGACTTGGGAAGCAGCCGCTTCACGCACAAGAGTTATTACAACAACTGCAACTTGTTTTAAGAGGAGATATAAGGGATGATGAAACAATTCAGCAAGGCCTTCAATATTTAATGGATTCATTAAAAGATATTGAATACAATGAATTCGTTGTATGCCATTGTGATGTGAACCATAACAACTGGATATTGTCGGATGAAGATGAGTTGTTTTTAATTGATTGGGATGGAGCAGTAATTGCTGACCCAGCTCTAGACCTCGGTATGTTATTATATTGGTACATTCCGCGCCATGAATGGAGCGAGTGGCTCGAATATTATGATATTGAAATGGATGAATCGCTGCTTAGGCGTATGAGATGGTACGTAATAGCACAAACGATTTTGTCTATGCAATGGCACACAACAAAAAAACAGCAAGCAGAAGCTGAATATTGGCATCAATATTTACAGCAACTACTTGCTTCAGAGTAATACTTAAGAAAAATTGTCCATTCCAGCAATCCACTGAGTAAGTTGTTCTTGATTATTGGAAATGTGGTTGTCCAAATTAGAGGAAGATTTACCCGATTGACTATAAGAATATACATCGTTTAGCATTGTTTTAGCGTCACTACTTATACTATCGTTTGCGAGTAACGATTGAATGAGACGCTCTAATTGCTCGCATTCAGAAACTGTCCCGCAACAATCACTTTGGTGATTGACTAAAATATCTTTCAGCACTTCTAATTGATGTTGTTGATTAATTGGCATGAACGGATCATCCTTTCGATTGTTTTTCTCTTCAAATGTACGAGAAAAAGCTGTTTCGTCATGGAATGTTTAATGCTGTATGTAGTTTTTATCAAAATGGTACATCTTATACTTGAAAGAAACGGACCGAGTGCTCGTACGTACTTGGTTTTTTGTTTGGGAGATTGATTAAAACAGAGAGAAGGAATTATTCCTTTAAAATAGCTATGTAAAGAGAGGGAAACATCTATGCGTTTAAGACATAAACCATATGCAATGGATCGAATTAATGAGTATTCACATATCGTAATCGGAAACCCAGAGGAGCGAGCTGGTAACTGGAAAGAAGTATTTGGAAATGAACAACCAATTCATATTGAAGTAGGTACAGGTCGTGGCCGCTTTATGTATGATATGGCAAAAGCAAATCCACATATTAATTATATTGGAATTGAAAAATTCACAAGTGTTGTTGTAGATGCACTTGATAAATTAATTGAAGAAGAAGTACCGAACTTAAAGTTAATTAATAAAGATGCTGAAGATTTAACAGTTTTCTTTGCAAAAGGTGAGATTGACCGCGTTTATTTAAACTTCTCAGATCCATGGCCGAAGAATCGTCATACGAAGCGTCGTTTAACGTATAAAACATTTTTACGCAATTATGAAGAAGTGTTAGTAGAAGGCGGAGAAATTCATTTCAAAACAGATAACCAAGGTTTATTTGAATACTCTCTAATGAGTATGGCTGAGTATGGTATGTTATTAACTTACCTGAGCCTAGATCTTCATAATAGTGATTATGAAGGAAACATTATGACAGAATACGAAGAGAAATTCTCAAGTAAAGGTCATCGTATTTACCGAGTTGAAGCAAAATATCGCACAGAGCCTATGCAGTAATGCATAGGTTTTTTGTAACTAAAATAATCGGAATTTTATGTTAATATTAAAAAGAAAGGGGGATGAAAAATGGAACAGTTACAAATTGGAGATATAAAAGTGACGTGGCTAAAAGGCGGGAACACACATTTAGATGGGGGAGCAATGTTTGGTGTTGTACCGAAAGTACTTTGGTCACGTAAATATAAACATAATGATACAAATCATATTTATTTACGAACAGATCCGTTACTTTTGCAAACGAAAGACGGTAATATGCTCATTGATTCCGGAATAGGAAACGGTAAATTGAATGAGAAGATGAAGCGAAATCAAGGTGTAACAGAAGAGTCAGCGGTTTATAAATCATTAGAAAAACTAGATTTAAAACCTGAAGATATTCAGTACGTCTTAATGACACACCTGCATTTTGATCATGCATCTGGTTTAACGAAATGGGAAGGTGATCACCTTGTACCATCGTTTCCGAATGCAAAAGTGTATGTAAGCGAAACAGAATGGAATGAAATGAGGAGCCCAAATATCAGGTCGCGCAATACATATTGGAAGGAAAATTGGGAGCCGATTGTAGATCAAGTTGTTACATTCCAGCAAGAAATAGAAATTACGGATGAAATAAAAATGGCGCATACAGGTGGTCATAGTGATGGACATGCAGTTATTGCTTTAGAAAGCAAAGGTGAAACGATGCTTCATTTAGCAGACCTATTGCCGACGCACGCACATCAAAATGTACTATGGGTGATGGCCTACGACGATTATCCGATGACATCGATTGAAAATAAGCAAAAGTGGATGAAGTACGGCGCTGAAAACGATGCTTGGTTTACGTTTTATCATGACGCATATTACCGTGCAGTAAAATGGAATGAGGAAGGGCATATTGTAGAAAAGATAGAGCGGAAAACGAGTATAGAAGCATAAAAAGAGGAGGTTGTTCCAGAAATCAGTCGGGGCAGCCTTTTTATTATTTTCGTTTTTTGTCGGTAAGTCGATATAATTTCAATTACTATCCACAATTAAAAAATAAGAGGTTCACCTAATGGGAACCCTCCTTTTTATGCTGCTATAACCTCTAAAACAGTACCTGTTTTAGCATCAACTAAAAATTCAAATCGTTCTTGTATATCATCTAACATCGTTGTAAGACCGCCACGATAAACTTCGTATGTGACATCATATTTTTCAAATGTCTCTGGAACCATATGTACCCAAGAGCCAGTAATTTCACCTTTATGACTTAATGCTTGTTTCACCATTTTCAATGCTTTTTCTGAAGAAATATGGGATTGTTCTTGTACTTTGTTTGCAACAAGATAACCAGCTGCGAACCCAACGCCAAGACCTGCTACTAAACCTTTCCAGCTCATATATTCACCTCAATTCTATAAAATAAAAATAGTGTACCAATAATAATTATAAAGCAAATACAGTTAAAAAAGAAGAAACTAGAAACATTTCGAAAATTTCGTTACAATAAAAGAGGTATTCTACTAAGGTTTGAAAGAAGGGGACTTCGTGAATAAAGAGACATTACAATTATTTCGTACGTTAACAGAATTACAAGGTGCATCAGGTTTTGAATATGATGTACGCCGTTTTATGAAGCAAGAATTAAGCAAATATGCGGATGAAATTGTGCAAGACGGTTTAGGTAGCGTATTTGGTCTGAAAAAAGGGGACGAAACTGGCCCACGTGTTCTTGTAGCAGGTCATATGGATGAAGTAGGTTTCATGGTTACGCAAATTACGAAAAACGGGATGCTTCGTTTTCAAACGTTAGGCGGCTGGTGGAGTCAAGTGTTATTAGCGCAACGTGTACAAGTTATGACGAAGAATGGTCCTGTTATTGGGGTTGTTGGTTCTATTCCTCCTCATTTATTAAGTGACGCGCAACGTGCAAAACCGATGGATATAAAAAATATGTTAATTGATATAGGTGCAGATAGCTACGAAGATGCGATCGAGATTGGTGTAAAACCAGGACAACAAATCGTGCCAATCTGTCCGTTTACACCGATGGCAAACGAAAAGAAAATTATGGCGAAAGCTTGGGACAACCGTTACGGATGTGGCCTTGCAATCGAACTATTAAAAGAATTAAAAGGCGAAACATTACCAAACACATTATACTCTGGTGCGACTGTACAAGAAGAAGTTGGTCTTCGCGGTGCACAAACTGCTGCAAATATGATTCAACCAGACATTTTCTATGCGCTTGATGCAAGTCCAGCAAACGATGCATCTGGTGATAAAACGCAGTTCGGTCAATTAGGAAAAGGTGCTCTTCTTCGTATTTATGATCGTACGATGGTAACGCATAGAGGAATGCGCGAATTCATTTTAGATACAGCAGAAACACACAACATTCCGTACCAATACTTTATTTCACAAGGTGGTACAGATGCGGGCCGTGTACATACAAGTAACTCAGGTATCCCATCAGCAGTAATTGGTGTTTGCGCACGTTACATTCATACACATGCTTCTATTTTACATGTTGATGATTATGCGGCAGCAAAAGAACTTATTACGAAGCTTGTAAGAGCGACGGATAAAACGACGTTAGAGACAATTAAGAATAACGCGTAGAGAAGAAGGGCTGAAGAGCCTTTCTTTTTTTTAGGTGGGAGAGATACCCTATCAATGAGTGGTGGCCGTGCTCCCATGTATAAAGAGTAATTTGATTAAGGTAAGATGATGAATGTATATAGAGGTGAAAAAAATGAAAGTAGTAGTTGGATCGAAGAATAAAACGAAAGTTGGTGCTGTGGAGAAGGTTTGGAAAGATGCTACAATTACATCTCTTTCTGTTCCTTCAGGAGTAGCAAACCAGCCGTTTACAGATGAAGAGACGATGCAAGGAGCGGTTAATAGAGCGAAGCGAGCGCTACAAGAAGGAGAAGCTCAAATTGGTATTGGATTAGAAGGCGGCGTAATGAAAACGGAGCATGGTTTATTTATGTGTAACTGGGGCGCACTAGCAACAAATACTGGTAAAATATTCGTTGCAGGCGGTGCACGTATTAAGTTACCAGATGATTTTTTAGCACCTCTTGAAGAGGGCAAGGAGTTAAGTGAAGTGATGGAAGAGTTTGTACAGAGAAAAGATATTCGTAGTCACGAAGGTGCGATTGGTATCTTTACAGATGATTATGTCGACCGCACGGAATTATTTGTACACGTTGTTAAGTTACTTGTTGGGCAATATAAGTATGATGAAAAGCAAGCATAAACCTTGCACCATACGCGATGTATGGTAGTATAAAAGAAAGATTATAACATGAAAAAAGCACTCGTTAGAGGAGGAAATATAGATGAAATCATTAGAAAGCATGGAGCAATTCCAACAATTGAAAAATGAAGAGAATGTAGTCTTTATGTTCTCAGCAGAATGGTGCCCAGACTGCCGTTTTGTAGATCCATTTATGCCAGAAGTAGAAGAAAAATATAGTGATTTCTCATTTTACTATGTAGATCGTGATGAGTTTATTGATCTATGCGTAAAAATAGACGTATTTGGCATTCCGAGCTTTGTAGCGTACAATAAGGGTGAAGAAACAGGTCGCTATGTAAACAAAGATCGTAAAACACAAGAACAAATCGAAGAGTTTATTGAAGGTTTAAAATAAGGCAATTTGCCAATTGAATTGTAAAACAACCTCTACCTTCGCGGGGGAGGTTATTTTTTTGGAAGGGAGGAAAAAGAGATGAAGATGACAAGTAAAAAGATGAAAGACGAGTTAATGAAGAAATTATCTCGCCCAGAATGGGACTTTCAGTATGATAGCGAGAAAGAAGTTCTACGTATAGAACAAAAAGACTCGAAAAAGGGTATTAACGTATCGCTTCCAGGAGTTGTGGCAAAATGGGAAGTGAATAAAGAAAAAGCAATTGAAGAGGTTGCCTATTACGTACAAGAAGCGTTAATTGCGATGCATAAAGAAGAAAATAGCGCAGCGAAAATTTTACCTGTTATTCGCTCTACTTCTTTCCCGAAACAAGCAGAAGAAGGAAATCCGTTTATTATGACGGATCATACGGCGGAAACACGTATTTACTACGCATTAGATTCGAATAAAACGTATCGACTCATTGATGAGCGTCTATTACAAAAATTAGAACTTACAGAGCAACAAGTGCGTGAAATGGCATTATTCAACGCTCGCTCATTAGGTTATGAATTTAAACAAGAAACAGTAGCAGGGAATACATTCTACTTTTTAAACACAAACGATGGGTATGATGCGACACGTATTTTAAACGAATCGTTACTACAATCGATGCGTGAAAAGATTTCTGGTGACATGGTTGTTGCTGTTCCTCACCAAGATGTATTAATTATTGCTGATATCGTCAACGAAATCGGTTATGATATTATTGCACAAATGACAATGAAATTTTTTGCCGAAGGGCATGTTCCGATTACATCACTTTCATTCGTCTATGAAGATGGGGACTTTGAACCAATCTTTATTTTAGCGAAGAATCGGAAGAAGACAGATGGAAAAGAGAAAGGATGAACGAAGTGAACGTTTTTTACAACCTTGAAGGAATTGGTGACACTCTAATTGTTGCCTTACAAGATATTACTTTAGAGAACCGTACTTTTGATCGCAAAGGAGATGTTGCGCGGGTATACGATCGTGAAAGCAATGTAACAGCAGGATTCAACATCTTTAATGCGTCTTCTTACTTAGAGGTAAAAGAAACAGGTAACCTAACATTAACGAAAGAATTTGTAGAAAAAATCAACGGAATTTTAGCGAAGAACGGCTTTGAAGAAACGGTAGAAGCAGATCTTTCTCCAAAATTTGTTGTAGGCTATGTAGCTGAAAAAGAGAAGCATCCAAATGCTGATAAGTTAAACATTTGTAAAGTAGAAATCGGTACAGAAACATTACAAATCGTATGTGGCGCACCGAACGTTGATGCAGGACAAAAAGTTGTCGTTGCAAAAATTGGCGCTGTAATGCCAAGCGGTATGCTAATTAAACCAGCTGAACTTCGCGGTGTTCCTTCTTCTGGAATGATTTGCTCAGCACGTGAATTAGAGCTTCCAGATGCTCCACAAGAAAAAGGTATTCTAGTATTAGAAGATAGCTTTGAAGTTGGACAAGAGTTCAAATTTTAATTGATGTAAGAAAAGAGAGGTTGTCCTTTTGGACAGCCTCTCTTTTCTGTTGAATCGTTGATATATTGCGAGTTGTGACAGATATATTCAAAAAATCGTTCATATTATAAGGATGTCACCTTTTTTCTTAAAAACTATATTGTATTTTATAAACAAACTAGTTAAAATTTAGAAAAATAGAAGGGGATAGACGTATGAAACAACAACTAAAAATTGCAGAACTTCTGAAACGAATTGAAACTTCAAAGCAGCAAGATATCGAACTAGGTTCTTATGAAATATATGTGTTTAGCGAAAATGAATTAGAAAAAGGACAAATCGGTTACCGATATGATAAACATAAAAATTCATTAATAAGTGAAGAAAACGGTAAATGGCAAGAAGAATGGATTGTTATTGGATATGAAACAGATATGGGGGATCCAGTTTTCGTAAATGTGGTTGATGATGCTTATCTAGTTTATACTGCAGAGCGTGGTACAGAAACGTGGCAACCCGTTCATATTGGGAATATGGATGAGATTATAAAACAATTATAAGAAAAACTTTGAGACCGGTGCAAAGTGACGGGAGAAAAACATGAAGTATATAAAAATAATGAGCATGATTGCATTCAGTGGAATATATATGGGAGGTTGTTCGCAAGAAGAGCCGAAAAAGGAAGTAACATCTTCTATGCAAGAAACAAACAAAGATAACAAGGAAGACGCACCGGTAGAAAAGCAGCAAGAAGAACAAGAAAAGAAAGAAGAACCGCAAGCAGTTCAAACGAATGAGCAAGTGGAGCATAAGCAGGAGGAAGTGCCGGCCGAGGAAAAGAAAGAGGAAGCTACGCCAGTGCAGCCAACAGAGCAACCGCTGCAAAATAATGAACAAAAAGTAGAGAGTAATGAAAAACAAGGAAAGTTTCTTGTTGTTATTGATCCAGGGCATCAACAAAAAGCAAATTTAAATTTAGAGCCGATTGGGCCAGGAGCAACGACGCAAAAATATAAAGTGACAGATGGTACAACTGGTGTTGTGACGAAAAAAAGAGAGGCTGTTCTCGTATTAGAAATGGCTTTCGTATTAAAAGAAAAGTTAGAAGCAAAGGGAATACAAGTATTAATGACGAGAACGTCACAAGATGTGGATATAAGTAATAAAGAACGCGCGACATTTGCGAATGATCATAAGGCGAATTTATTTTTGCGTCTTCATGCAGATGGTTCTGAAAATCCGAATCAAAGTGGATTTGCTGTATTAACACCGTCAGAAGGAAGTCCGTACACGAAAGAGATTTATGCTGAAAGTCTTCAAATCTCTCAAACGATTGTAAATAAAATGAGAGAGAATCAGCAAGTGAAAGTAAATGGAATTAAATTCAGGGAGGATCTTTCTGGATTTAATTGGGCAAAGGTTCCTGGCGTACTATTAGAACTTGGATTTATGTCAAATCCTGAAGAAGATAAAAAATTATCTGACCCACAGTATGTAAATTCTTTATTGCAAAGTGTAACGGATAGTGTAGAGGAGTATCGGAAGAGTAAAGCTTAAACGCAGTCTTACATGGAAGGCTGCGTTTTTCCATATGAAAACACTCATAAATTAGAATGCTATGGATAAATATGACATGCTTAATTTTACCTGCACTTTTTGCCGAATGCTGATACAATAAAGGATGTTACTATTTAGTAGAAAGAGTGGTAAGCATGTTAGATTGGATGAAAAAGCTGTTTAACAAAGAGGAAGAACAAACAGCGATAAATAAAGAAGTACCAAAGCAAATCGAAAGTCAGCCGAAGATCCCTCGTGTAAACCACTACACTGAAGCAAGAGAAGCACAAATGGCAAGTCGGAATGCAGGTAAATGCCGTTTTCCATTAGTACCGGATAATGGGTTCGATGAAGAGGATGTTATAGCAACAGGGCATTTTGAAGAACAACCTGTTCAAGTTGTAACATATGAAAATCAGCCTACTCAAAGAGGGGTCAAAGTGGAAAGAAGTAGACGACAGTATGTGGAAAAGGTAGTTTCTACATATGAAGAGCCGGAAGTACAATATGAACCGGAGAGAGAGCCTGTCGTAAAGAAAGCATCTGCACCTTCGCAAGAAAGTAACCGTAGACCATTTCGTCCAACAGAAATGATCTCGCCAATTTACGGATATAATCGTCCTTCTGTAGAGAAAAAGGTAGAAAAGCAGGAGGAAAAAAAGGAAAGAGAAGATCTTGAAATATCTGTAGAGGGCAAATCAGTCGTTGATGCATGGTTAGAGAAAAAAGGATATACATTATCTGATTTCTCAGAAGGACAAGCAACGAATTCTTCCAGTCATGAAGGCGTTGATCAGCGAGATCAACAAAATAAAAAGGAAGAAAAGTCAGTTGTCGATCGATGGCTAGAGAAAAACGGTTATGAAATTGAACGCCAAGAGCCTATAGTAGAAGAAAAAGAAGTGGTTCAAGAAATTAGTGCACAGCAGGCAGTTCCAGCGGGTGAAGTACCTCATCAAACAATTGCTGAGCGTATGGAAGATGCGAAGCAAGAAAGTGATGTAGTGGCCAAAAACATTCTACAAACGGAATTAGTAGATTCTAAAGTAGAGCACGAGGATACAATATTATCAGAAGAAACTAAACGTAATACAGAAATAGAACAACCTACTATTGAAGTAGAAAAACAAGCACCGGAAGAATCAGTGATTGTCAAAGCAGAAGAAAAACTTGAAGAAACAATCATCGTGGAAATACTAGAAGAAGTGGAAGTAATTGCGGAAACAGAAGAGCGAGAAGAAATGGAAGTAATTGCAGAAACAGAAGAGTCAGAAGAAGTGGAAGTAATTGCGGAAACAGAAGCTCCAGAAGAAGTGGAAGTAATTGCGAAAGCGGAAGAGTCAGAAGAAGTGGAAGTAATTGCGGAAGCAGAAGCTCCAGAAGAAGTAGAAGTAATTGCAGAAGCG